>JAYJMB010041924.1:0-32012 GCA_036873735.1 Pouteria campechiana
GAGAGAGAGAGAGAGAGAGAGAGAGAGAGAGAGAGAGAGAGAGAGAGAGAGAGAGAGAGAGAGAGAGAGAGAGACCGTGCTTCGGCGCTGCTCGGCAGCGATGGCGAGTGCGAAAGCGATTAGATTGAGTATGAACACAACGACAATGAGGATTGTGGACGCCATGACGCTGTACAGCTTAGAAGCAGATCTGGATCTGAAATCTTCCTGGCAGGGAACCAAGTAGAAGAGACTTGGTGTTTATATGTGGATATTTAGTACTGGCGAGGAGAGGGCTTACCCTTGTTTATCTTTGTTTTAAAAAAGAAAAGGAAGTTCTTTTTCTCTTCCATCACTCTAGGTTTCCGTAATTAAATTCTTACTCTTATCCACCACATCTTCAAATTCATCCATGATGTTGACCAAAGAATTTTAATGTGTGCATCAACATTTTATATTAATTCTTTGATATCAAGGACCCTGTTGATTTTGCTGGAGCTTATTGACTATGGTAAATAAGCAACGGAAGAAAAACAAGAAGAGGTTGTTTGGTATGGCTAAAATAAATTACTTAAAATTATTAATCTCCTTTGGTGAAGGTGAAAGTGAATGCTAAAATAATGGAAAAAATATTAAAATACTCTCATAAGTCTTAAACTTAATATATAAAATATTGATTAAATAATATAACTAAAATATTTGAATAGATTAAAAAAATTGATTTTAATTTAAAAATAAATATATAAAATTAAAATAGAATATTTTGACTTAGAAAAAAGTAATTAGAATATTCACAATCTTATAAAAATAGATAAAAACTAAATCCAATAAAAAAAATTCAATATTTATGAATATGCAGATCACTTAAGATGTTATTGTGGGAAGCACATGCTGAGATGACATTTGGAGTGAGAAAAAGTAAGAAATGTATATTTTTCACATTTATAATAGATATTTTTTAGGAATATATAAGTTTGATAAGCTAAAAGATATCCTAAATATTGTTTATCTATCAAAAAAGGAAAATAAGCCTATTTTTGTAAGCACAATCTAACATAATTTATTTTTATAAGCACCTTGTTTTAAAGAAAATAAGTTGTGAGCACCAAAATAAACTAAATCAAATAGGCTTTCATTTGGTTCAATAAAAGATTAGGCTAATTGTTGTCATTTTATCAATGGCGGAGTCATATATGTTTGAATGAATACAATGTTTCGATGCATTTCAAATAAATCTTTTTTATACTATTTTTTTATCATTACCTATATTTTTAATTATTCTTGCTTTTTTTATAAAAAAAATTATTTTGCTAATGTTATCCTCTATATTACCAACATTAACTTATATTTCCAATATGTCTTTTTAATACACCATCTCTCAAATGCACTCCACCCAAACAACCCTTAACAAGTTTGGAAATTTATGTACAATTGTCTCTCTTAAATAAAAATATGATGGGGCAAAATATTATAAAAGTATTTGTTAAATCAATATTATAATAGATATAATAAAGAATATTTTAATATTTTAATATATAATTTTATAGTATAAGTTTTTCTCTGAGCTAAAGGTCTTGGCTCCCGACTCTAATTTTCATAAATTATCTGTGACACTTCCCACATGGGAAAGCCAAGGAAGGAAGTCCTGGGCTATAAGTGGAGGTCTTGGATAGTCCATCGAGGCGCCTTTTGGGGAGGCCCCGAGGGGATAGGCCCAAAGGACAAAACCGTACGGGCTGCGGTCCAAAGCGGACAATACCTCCGTGGGAGGCCAGGGCGTGACATTATCATTCTATCTTAATAGGTTTAAAACTCATTAATGCCTTATAATTAAATTTGCAATTTCATTTTAATGGCCTCTTCTCATTCTCATTTAAGATTTGATCGAACTTGATTTCATCATGAGGGCTTCCGAGATCTCAATTTTGATTAAACATTGAAAAGCATGAATTGTGCAAAAATGCCTTGTAGCATTATTCGATGAAAATTCTAATAACGCGGCACATGAAAATTTAAATTTATCATGGGGACTCATCTTAATTGAAGATTATTTTGAAACAATACTAGAAATTATTATCAAAGCGCCTGTTGGGCAACCAAACACCTATCCATGGAAACTCATTGATTGACTGCTGAATAATTAACAGCCTCACTGCCACCCCTGGTCCTTCATGTCATTAACTGTCAACAAGCAGTAAGTTTTCCTTCGTCATTTTTAAAATGGGGTATTTGGTTACAAGCAAATTTATGCTTTAACTTATTTCTGATGTGTCAGTTTTCTAGTTTGACTTACTTTCACTTTATTTTTATGATCGTTATTAATTTTTTATTTTATTTTAAAAAAGATATCTATTTTTATCTTTATTAGCTATCATTACCATCATTTCCTTCTTACATTATTTTGACATATTTATTTTATCTTCTCGTGTTTCTTTTCTTCTCTCTTCAACCAAGCATCACAAATTAATCTTATCCTCTTCTGTTACTGTTTTTATGTAGCATGCAGCCAAGCTACAGATGATTTTGAGCTGTGCAGGACTGAGAACAGATGCCTTGTCAGGTGCGCCAACGAAGAACAACTAATTAGCAGAAAGTACGCACTTGTCTGTAAATCTGCTGCTTTGATGCCACGTTGATGCATGGTTACGTGGAAATATTAACTGTAAAAGAAATTTAAATTTTTTTCTTAATAAATTCAAAGACTCAAAGTGTCCCATTATGTAAAATTTTGTACCTCACGAGTCAAGTAGATCGATCTATCCTTCGAATCACCAATTTCAGAAAGGATGCCATGACTTTTTTCTTTCTCTTTTATTTTAAATCTTTTTTCTAAAGGAAAAATAGTTATACCCTTTTAGCACTTCTTAATAATTGAAAACTGTTATTCAGGGGACCCCCCTTACGGAGGCTTAAATTGGATGCAATATAGTGAGCATAGTGGGCATAACGGATCTCATAATTTTCGTTATAATGTCTTGGTAGTCCTCACATGAGCGCGCACATGACCAGCAGCTATTTTGAATTTTTCCCCAATATAAACAGCAAAAATATAGGATTTTTGTGTGTGTGTGTGTGTGTTGTTCTGTGGTGCATCTAAACTTTGTTTCGTCATTTGAGCCTCTTTATTCCAACTAATCAAGGGCCCAAATATGGAGTTGATTTGGTATTAAAGGGGAAAAAAATAAAGTAGTTGATTTGGTATTAAAGGAAAAAAATCAAGGAGTTGATTTTGTATTAAAGTTAAAAAAATCAATGTTGATTTGGTATTACGAAACGAGAAGTTGTTTTCCTGTCATTTTCTTCACCTTCTGCTTGCTATAATTTCCTGCCGTCAACGGAGAGTTATCTACATTCTACAACAAAATAATGGCGGTGGATGATTGAAGGTTTCATGGGCCACTGAACAAGTAAAGTAAAAGCTTTTACATAATAATAATAATAATAATAATAATAATAATAATAATAATAATAATAATATAGGGGAATTCAGAGCGTGCACAACACTTTTTTTCCTTTTACACTTGCTAACCAAATTCACTTCTGAAATCGACCACTTTCCCAACTGAAGCAGACCTTGGATGGATCGCAGCACCCACCTTATTTTTGGACCACCCAACTAGTCAGGTGGCGCTTCGAAATGTAGAAGGGATTGCCTATACAATGGTTTCACTTTTACTTTAAGCGAAGATGAAAGTGATGGTAGTTTCGTTATTTCAGAGAAGGTTGACTCCATTAAAAGTGGTTTTAGGGTAAGTAAAACAGAACTGCAGGTAAAACAGTAATTTTATATATGAGAGTAGTAGTCGAAATTCACGCGAATATATATAGTGGGAGAGAGTATGCACAAGAGTAATATTAAATTGATTTGGTAGTCTATGGTGCATGGAAGCCTGTCCACAGCAAAAATTGGGTTTTCATTGGTAGTCTGTGGTGCATGCTATTAATATAGCTTATTCTCATATAAATTGCATAAAAATCCACATTTTACACATTGCAGCTGTTGAAATTATTGATTTAGTTATGGAAAGTGCACAAAAATGTTAATCAAAATTTATTAATGATCGTGAAGGTGCGATACCAATTTAATTCATGTTTATGGTGGACATTCTAGATTTACAGGTCTAAATTCTTGAAATTTTTTTAGCTTAGACCATAACATTCATGCATCGAAGAGTAGGAATGGTCCTGATTCCAAATGACATGACCACAATTTCCCATGAAATAGTGATTGTGTATGTATTCCGAATAGTCCCCCAAGCACTCATTTCAACATTGTTCTCATTAATGATAACAATTTTATTTTTTTTATAAATGTTTTTAAATATTTAAAAATTAAATGAACATACATGAAAATACACAATTTTATATATCTACAAACTATATTTTTCCCAAGTAAATCAAATGGTAGGTTGCAAGCTATGTCTACATATTTTCACTCCCTTTAATATCTTTTGAAGTTTTGTCATATATTATGCATCATTATAAATATTAAAAATTGAATGTACATTATACAACATAGATGTTTTAGCCATAAAAAAAATAGCAAAGGGCCTTGTATCATTCATTGTACCCTATATGAAGATATTTTTGTCAATTGAAGTAGATATACTGTTTCGTAAATCTCACCATATACCAAATAAATCTTGCACCAGTATGCCTCATTTTCTACTGAATAAATTTGCACATCTACAACCTTTCATTAGCAAACAAATTAGGCAACTACGCGATATCCATATATATTCCCAAAGATTTTCTCTTTTTAATTTTTGTCAATTTTTAAAGCTTCCTAAAAGTTGTGATAGATGGATAATGTTGACAAATCAGTAACAAGTTTGTTAAAAAAATGAAAACATCTCTTAGCCCGAACCAAGCCCTCTATATCTAATAACTAAGTAGTCTTTCTCTATATTTCTAAAGTACTTTCAACATTAAAAAATAATATACCGTTTTAAACTTCCTAACCTCATTGCACTAGTCGTGTGGGTATTTTCATGCAGATACATAAATGCAACTACTATGGTATATCTTCCTATACCTGTTAAAATTTTTACCATTTATTTTATTTCTTTTCTTACAATAGTATAAAAATCATACAGAGTAGTCAAAAGAGCCAACTAAAATTCCTTTCTTAAAACTAAAAATAAGAAACAACAAATGTCTTTTACCTTGTACCTTATACTGATGCATACTCCAAAATTTGCACACTCATTAAATTTTTAAAATTATTTTAAGTAAGATAAAATTCATACATGCATATCAAATTTTTTTATTTATTAATTTGCACACATATTTTACCCCATTGTGGTTACATGTAGGGAAATATTCTATACCTACATGTACCCCAATAGTTATGCCCTATGAATTTTTTCAAATAGTCTAATGCCCTATACAATTTCCAAAATTTGACTATCATCAGCAAACCATTGATGGGCATGCTAAAAAAAATTAATTGACCATGTCTTCTCCTATTTCATTTCCTATATCCTATATCCTTAAGCCCAAAGGCATTTTTTCCCTTCTTCTGAGGGTCTTCAGCAAAAAATAATTTACCCATATAAATGATTGAATCTCGGTCTTCTAATCATGTGCCTATTTTTTAGTAGATGGATAGATGGAAATACTGTGATATATCTACTTCCTACCTATCTAAATTATCATCATTTATTTATTTCTTTACATACAATAGTATTAAAAATATACCAAATATAGGAAAAGGTAGATGACAATCCTTTATTAAAAGTAAAAATAATAAACAGACAATAGTCTTTAGCCCTACGATTTATACCCATATGTACTTTAACATCTTAAAATTTTTAAATTATTTTGGTTAGACTAAAATTCAAAAATAAATATAAAATGTTTTGCATTAGTATCTTATACACTTAATGTTTTTTCTACTATATCTTATACCTTCATATACCGCATAAGTCATATGCTTTTAATTTTTTTCTGATAGTTCAAGACCCCATAAAATTTGTTAAATTTTCCTACTATCCTCACACATTTGCTAGCTATGCTTAAAAAATGAACTAGACATATATATATCTATTATTATGTCATATCCTATATCCTACAATATCCCAAAGCCCAATGACCCTTTCTTTTATTCGTTGAGGATTTATTAAGAAAAATAATATACCCTTGTGGACAATTGAATCACATAAAGCCAGCCACGTGATTATTTTTTGGTAGATAGCTACATCCAACTATTGTGATATATCTAACGTACATGCCTAAATTATTGTCACCTAATTTATTTCTTTATCTACGATAGCTTAAAAATCATACAAACTACCATAAAAGGTAGATAACATTCCTTTATTGAGTTGGGTGCCACAGCACCCATATTGAGTGCTGTGGCGCTAGGCAAAATTGGTGTTGGAGGATAAAACACCTTAATTGAAGTTTGTTGAAGCATGGAGCACATCGGTTTAACTAATGAATCAACATGGAAGACCAAACTATTCAGTAGGTTCAGTGCCACGACACCCAAATGTAGAGCCGCGATGCCAAGCAAAATCAAATAATTTGTGCACCGTGTCCAGCAAGTTTGGCACCATGGTGCCAGTTCACATATGCGCATAACTTCATTTTGTGCCCCATTTTCCCTAGCCATGGTAGCAAGTGTTTCTTTCTCCTCTACGCACTCCAAGCCTTCCCTCCCCCATTCTAAAACCCACACCCAAAACATCAAGAACTCAATTGCATTCAACATGGATTCAAATGTCTTCAGCCTTCTTCAACATTGGAACCCAACAACATTGGGTATTGGGAACTCGTGGAATCAGGTGTGCACCAATTTTTATGTGCTAAAATTGTTATATTTGATTTGAATTGATGTTTGTATGTGAAGTTCCATCACACTGGGTGACAAGTTTGGAAAGATTGGAGGAGAATAATAGTGCACATCATCTGTTTGAGTAAATGCCTGAGGGGAAAATGTGGCTTGGTCTGTGATGTGTTTGCTAAATTGCCTGAGTGAACTGGAATTGGAATTGGCCTTGAGTTAATTGCTAAATGATTGTAGGTTCCTTTGAAGAGCGGTGGATATTGTGCCTGACTTGGGAAATTGAATGATTGTGGGCTGCCTTTGGGAAAGTTGTGGTTATTGTGGCTAAATTGGGAAGATTGATACTATATTGTGTTGTGTTGTGGTGCTTGGTGTTGCATAGAGTTGTAGTGTGTGCCATTGATTTTGATTTTTTGTGATCACATTGACATTTTGCCTCCAAAAAGACAGAGAATGGCAAATGCAAGTGCTTCCATCAAGCCAACTTTTGTAAATGAGAAAGCTGCTGAGAGATTTCAAAAATCAATTGTTGGGAGAAAGTGTATTCAAGAAAGAGGATTGGATGATCCCTATGGGAACATTCATGACATCATTGTGACCCAAGATTGGGAGAAGTTTGCAGCCCTATGATTCAAGAGTTTTATTCAAATGTAAGGGAGCAGCAATTGTTGGGTCCTTAAGGACTCAAAGCACTAGTGAGGGGGAAGATGGTTCCATTCAACAGAACATCTATAAACTAGATGTAAAACCTCCTCAACATTGATGAGGATGAGTATTTAGCTTTGGTGGAGCATGGTCCAGATTATAAAGGGATCATTAACTTCCTTACAAAACTTGGAACATAATGGAAGCGGAAAGATGACAGGTGCTACATTTTCCATGAGGTCACTAAAAGCTGAAGGAAGAGAGTAGCACTACTTCATCTTTGCCAAGCTACTGCCAACAAGATCGCTTTTTAGATGTCAATCGGGAGAGGGCAATCCTAGATTATGCAATCCAAATAGGCCTATCCATCGATGTGGGAAAAGTGATTGAGGGTTCCATCATGTACATCATTATAGGACACGCTGTTAGCGGCTTTGGACATCCTTCTCTAATGTACAAATTGTATTTGCAAGTGGGGGTCTCCTGCATCCATGGCCTCCAATCACTCATGTAGAAATCATGTCCTTTGAGAAAAAGTGTGGTGCAAGTGAAGGAGCTAGTCGATCTTCCAAACTAAGCTCTTCATAAAGGAGGCAGACCTCTTCCTCTTCCCAACTTGAATCAGATGTTGCTACTTTGCACCACCAAATGGAAGAGATGTAGCACACTATGCAATCACATCAGCAATGGCAATCTTCTATGACTAGAAGAGTTGATCAACCTTTGACAAGGCATGAGTAGCAATTGGACTACATGGTGAACTTTAACAATGCTCTCATAGTAATGTTTAGTAATTACAACCTAAATTAGGGATCCAATACCATGGTTTTTCCTCAGCCTCCGACATTCACACCATTTTCTCCAGCTAATGACTCTAAGGAGGCAGATGAGGAGGAAGATGAAGATTGAAGACAATGTTAGTTTTATTTCACATTGAGGACAATGTTAGTTTTAAGTTTGGGAGTGTTATGTGTTTTGTTTTTTTGTGTTCTTTCATAGTGTTCGTTTAATGTTTTGTCTTTGTTTAGTAAGTATTGTGGTTGTTAAAAAAAACTCTAAAAAAATAAAAAATAAAATTGAGCACTATTAAAGTTTGTTTGTTTGAGACGAATGATGTGAATTGGAAGAGGGAATACTAGCTTGTTGAGTAAATGATAGATGTCAACATTGTCTATTTGCTTGACTTGAATATTTGTTTTGTTTACTTAAGATTCCTAATACACTTGATCACATAGCCATTGTTGTCTAAATCAATTGTGTGCTTAGAAATGTTTATGTGCTTAGTATACATGTCTCTATCTCTGTCCATCTAGAATGATGGGTGGCAATGCTTTCCAAGACCCAAAGTATGCTAATATCGTCCTCTTTCAGCACATCAAAAATTTCAGGGAAAATAAAAAAAGCAACAAATGAAGTGGCCATCTAGAATGTTGGGTGGCAATGCTTCCCCAGATCCAAAATATGTTCATCTCTTCCTCTTTCGGTACATCAGAAACTTGCAACTAAAAAGAAATGAAGTTGCCACATCAGAAATTAGATGTATTTTTGAATTGTTTCTTTGCATTGCTATCTATTTGCACAAAGTTCCATAAGGACATGGTAGAATGTTTGATTCCTCAATTTATAGCTTAACAGATTTTTGGTGTGGTGCTTGAGGATCTTTTCTCTTCTTCATTACTTCACATTTGGCATAAGCTCTATTCTCTTCTTGAGTTTGGGGAGCATTCAAATGAGATTATAGATCATTAATGGAAATCAATATATGTTTTGCTAGATATTGTGGAAAGAATGTAAAGGGATGTTCAAGCTGCCTTGTCATTGAAAAGCAAACACTAATATGTTTGAGCATCAAACCTATCACACCATCATGGAATTCAATAAGTTTGTGAGGAGGTCAAGGTGGAACTTGCAAAAACAAGTTCTATGTAAATGCCATGGATTTCGCCCACTAGACATCATAGAACTATGTAGACTTCCTAGTCAAGTCTCACCAATGGACCCTATGTTTGGGCCAGGCTGGGCCTTATATTCATTTGTATTTCATAACCTTGATGCCTTCACCTTCACCTTCGTTATGTTGACAACTAATTAATATTGTGTCTTGGTCACTTCATGATATTGGATGCACATGTTACTTTATAGATTGGTTATAGCACATACTGTGTAGCCCTTTGCTCCCCTACAATACTGAAATATAATTATTGGGTTGTACATCCCATATTATTGGGCATAGTTATAATCGATTTAACTATTCTTCCAATCATCATTTGAGGGTATCTTTGTTGGATACATCATTCATGGGAGCAAAGTTGCAATGCATGAATGTGCATAAATTTCACAAAAATTAAAAGGCCTACACAAATTGAGCAGCGAATATGCAGATTGAGCACAATAAACAAATACATTGTAAGAAGTGCAAATTTGCAACGATAATTACTCACCTAAAATACAATTTTACATCTTAATGATGAAGTATCTAAATTATGGTTTTATAGCCCAATAACGAAGTATCATTGCAACAAATCTAATCTTAAATTCAATCCAGATTTTAGGCATAAATATATTTTGCAAAAAATTATAAATTTCATTGCAATTTCTAATACCCTATTCCATCAAGTAGCAACAAAGTTGCACCATTACAATTCACCTATTATATTAATATAAAATCAAATGCAAATGAAGAACACATAGAGATTTGCCCATTTAGATATTGGTGTACATCCAAATTTACATAATCATAACCAAGGGTATAATCTATAATTTCCAACCTATTATCCATTACATCATAAGGATTCAAATCCATTCATAATACTTCCAACATCTAACCAAACTATCATATATTATTTGTTAAAATAAAAAGTTTTGAATGCCCTATTCTTAGACAAATTTGAACACTTGTGTTCTATTATCAAATGTTAATGCTCTTGCTCCCAACTCTTGTTGAAGCTGCAGTTCTAAGGGCCCTGTTTAAAAACAATAAAACAATCCTGTAAATGCATAAGTATATGTAAAAAAATGAATATAAAAGGCTAACTATCATCTCTACAATTTGCATATAAACTAGCATTATTGCTCATTTCTACCATATACAATCAGAATTATTTTTCAATGTTCTTCATTTACTATTTTTTGTTCCTGTTTTAAATAACCATCTATGGCATGCTATGGTAAACTGATAGATCTCAATCCCAACTCTTTGTTTATTCACAATGCCTTAAGCCAACTCATCTCTTTAAGTAATGCATCAAATTAAAAATAAATGCTATTTGGCATGCTAAATCACCCATTTTAGAAAGCAAGCCGTGCATAACTAATAGGCATCTTGAAAATATTTTGGAAGTTAAAGAATTAAAGAATCAAATAAAAGCTATTTGACATACCAAATTACCCATTTCTTATTCTTATTTTTATTATTGTAAATCACAATAACAACAATGGAGAAAGGTTCATTCTTCTATTTGCATGTAAATATATTTGAATATACAAACAACTAAGAAAAAATTGTTAAGAAAATTACAAGCATACATAAATTAACACTGCATCCAACAGATAAATTAATGCACAATGATAAAGGTTTATATTCTAAGATTTTTCACATTTGAGCTATGGGTTGAGATTCACAGGATATTTAATTGAATCATTTTGTTGTTTGGTGATTTTGTAAACGTGATAACGAAGTTTTGATAAAATTTTATTGCTTACATGTGTAGACACTGCCAACTAAGTTTGGATATGCTTAAGCACCCTATTCAGACTAAATTCTTGACATTCAGTAGGTGATGAAAAGAATACTTAATTTTCAGTTTTTCTGATTACCAATCTGTCATGCCCCACCTAAAGGCCTATGCATTTTCCTATTCCTTTGTAATTTTCCTGTTTTTAAGGGCAACACTCCGCCAAAAATCTGGCAGAGTCTACCCTTAAATATAAGACTTTATCTTTACACCTGTGCAATTATTACTCATATAAGATACTTAAATTTATCGACTACAAACAATAACATAACCATTAAAATTGCCTAACTTACCCACATTTGCCCAGAACCTGAGTTGCCCCGTGATGACAATGAACATGACTAGAAAACTACACATTCATTCACAAAACCATTATGACATGCTAATACATTACTCTTTTACATACCCAGATACATTAATAACTGATTTATTATAATTTTGAATGCATATGAATAGACATACAATATAGGGAGATTCCCACTCTAAATTCTATAAATCATAATAAAAATTATCATCTTCGAGCTCCCTAGCTTGACCTATCCACTAAAAAAATAGAATAAGAAGGTGTGAGCCTGGGCAAACTCAGTAAGTATGCTAAATAGAAAATAATAATAAAAAAGTAGCATGTTAACAATCAGATCATGAATATATAGCTCATAATGTAATCATGCGAATATAATCATGAGGCTCAAGTCCTCATCATTCCAATGTACTTATTTCACCATTCTGTCATATTATATCTCACAAATTGAACATAATAGTACAACCCATTTAGATCACTCTAATATCTTATATTATAATAGTGTCATGTCGGCACTTCATATCTTAACTGTTCCATTCAAGCACAATATATATTATAACTATTCCATACAAGTATGGAACAATCTGTGTATCTTATTATGGAATATTTCCCATTCCATCAACATATACAATAACATAATATAATAACCAACTTGCTTTTGGGATTCATAATCCCCATCCATGAATATATCAGGAAATACTCATTATCACTTTATCTACGCATCCATTTACATTATACAATACTTTCATACATGTAGACATACTAGTAGCAAAGAATCCATTTCATAATCAAACATACTTGTATACAACAAATGGGATATCGATTATCCCCCTTCATTCATACATTCGCTTATGTGTAGTAAAAACATGATCATGGGACATAAACTATTCCCAACAATCCATACATCATATACATATATCACAAAACATATTTCATAGGATATCCAATATCGCCATCCATCTATACATGCCCGTATATAACCAAATCCAAACAACGGGATAATTGTTATCCCCATCTAGCAATATAACTTGAAAAGAGAGCCTACTTATTTCAATGAAGAATCATCCTTCCATTCTGCAACTTAGCTCCCAAGTAATTTCCAATGTAGCCTACATACACATAACATATAATACAATTGAAATTTTATATGTCCAAATGAGAATGTTACTTAATGTTTAGAAACTTGATGTCATTGCACATGCTCTTTTCACCTTATTCAATCACATGTTTCACACTTGTTTTAAAATACCTTATTTAGAAT
The DNA here is from genome assembly GCA_036873735.1 of Pouteria campechiana. Taxonomy (NCBI): domain Eukaryota; kingdom Viridiplantae; phylum Streptophyta; class Magnoliopsida; order Ericales; family Sapotaceae; genus Pouteria; species Pouteria campechiana. Next base: position 12,711 of record JAYJMB010041924.1, read on the forward strand.
TCATTAGTCCCCTAATATCCATTCACTCATGACTCAAGTCCATTAAATATAACTTTCAATGGCCACTAAAGAATTGCTATAGGTTAAGCAACACATTTTGTTTATGAGTGAAGTATTTCATAAAACATATCAGGGGCATCACTTCATGTATAACATTATAGCAAGGTGTTTCAGAGGAATTTTGTTTCCCATAACACATATACATATCATATACTACCATCATTAACATGTAAATAGCCTTAAGACCAATCCAATTATGCCTTTAATCCCATCCACTTCTGGCTTATATTGCTTTATACACAAAAACCCTTTCCATTGGGCATTTCATCAAACACTCCTTATGCATCATTCAAGTTATAGCTGGTTTAAGGAAATTTCTTATTCATCACACCTATCTATGATACAACATAGTTAATATGGAATTAACTATCCGAACAAGCTAATTAGGCAATTAATTCATGAATCAAATACTCTACACATGAAATCCCCTTTTCAACAGTCACTTAGGTTTTTACATAACAACCTAATGAAATCTCCATGATCAAATGACTTCAAAACATTATAATTAACCCATTAATCATTTTTCCCTATGAAATCCACAAATAAATCATGCATTTTCATCTCCCAGATCACTATTCATAAAGTTTTGAAACCCTAGCAAACCAAGACTCGTGAAATCAGTTGAAGAAACCCAACTTACCCTTGATTTCAAGCATGTCTTCCATCATAGGAGAGGAACTCAACCCCTAGTCTTCAAGAACCTATCATGGGTTGCAGCAACCATTACCTTTCTTCCATTCTTTACTATTCAATAGACGGAAAATAGGTTTAGATGCAAGATCAAGTAATTACACATCTAACTAGATCAAGTAATTACACATCTAACTAGGATAATTTCCTAGCTAAAATCATAAGGTTTTTGAGCGTATAAGGCTTGGGGCAAGAGGGTAGGGCATGGGGACGAAGAGGAAATGGAACAGAGTGAAAAAGTTGGGTCAATGACTTTTATCATCGGCCAATGCTGTGGCGTCCAATTCACTAGAAGCTGCCTACCCCCTTTTCATGATCCGACGTGGCAATGTCCAGCCTTCTACCCCTCTTTTCTTGGTTTTTCTCCACTTAATTTTCATTCTTTTTCACTCATGTATATTTCAACTTTTAACCATAATATTTTTCACATAATTCTAACATTAAAATACACCGTAATTTCTTTAATTAATTCAAATCTAGTCCAAAACATGGAGTTTTAATCACACTTGTCATATCACACTTTTTCATGACTTAACCATTCATTTTCATGCATAGTGAAACTAAAATTTTCTTCACCTTGATTCACCCCCATTTATAGACACATTAAAGTTATTAATTTGCTCTCAAATATTCATTCCTCTTTAACACTACTATTTGGACATCAAGAATCTCATTAAGGGCCATACTAATGCCCGTATGTCGGTGGTCGTATAATCACTCCACTTTCATGTAGTGAATCCTTCTTTCAAACCTCATGAATTACATATGATTAATGTTAATATGCAACTTCAACATGCTTGCCTCAACTCTGGTCAATATTATAATCAAATCAGAAAAACTTCTCCACCATTTTTAATACCCCAGGTGTTACACAACCAACTATAACTTCCTTTGATCATGTTAGTAGTATGGAATTTTAGCATAGAGAATTTAATTCTAGAAGAAACAATAGTGGAGAGCAAGTTATTTCATGAATTTAGAGAAAGAACAACCTCACATTTGTTCAGTGATTGAATTTGTTTTAAATGTTTTCTAGGAGCTTAGTATGGATCCAAATATATAAACTCATACTGATTCGAGCCTATGGAATGCATGATTCCTTATCAAATAACAAGTGTATTTTGTATTTTATACTTCAAGTAATCAAATCCAAGATTTCATATTAAACGGTGTTCATGTAATTTCCACATTGAGTTATGATGACTTCTAATGGTAGGATGCACGTGACACATTGTGTTGATTGAAAGAAAAGAAGTAGAAAAGAAAGGTTCAGAGAGGAAAAACAAGAATAGAAAATATAAATATATACATATGTTCAATGCAAATTCTAAAGCGTCATTTGATGCAATGCCCAAAAATAATGTCTAAAGCATCATTTGCTCCAATGCCCAAAACTAATGTTGAATGGTCTTACTTCTATTGTTTATATGTAAACCATATATTTTGTATATTACAACTTAGAAGCATTCAATTTCAGGAATATATAGAGAACTATTCCCACCATAAATGCTATTGGAGTTCATGTGTGCAATTTCATAACTTTAATTTTCAAATAATGTAAGTGCCAAGTTGAAAGATGGTAGAAACTAGAACCTACAAAATAAATGAACTTTTTGTGTGTTATGAACTGCATTGATCAAGTTTGATCAATTTATAGCAAATGTAGAGATAACTAGTTTTCATCTATTAATTAACTTTATGTTCTAATATGAAATAATTTTAATTATTGAGAAAGCCACCCAAATAGAGTCTTAAACAAAAGCTTAAAAAATAGGAATGCATTCTAAGTTTTCAATAGATGTTACAGTGGTGATTGACACAAAACATGTCACGTTCAAGTAGGCCCTAGGCCAAGGTTGAAAAATAATGTTGAATTTCAGGTTTGCTTTATTTAGAATGAAAGGAGGGGCCCAAGTTAATGCTTTGTTTAATGGAGGAAGAGATAAGTGGAGCAAGAAAACAGAGCCTATTTGGCTGCATGAAATTTCATGCAAAATGAAAATTTTATAAAGTAGAAAACAAATGACCTATGCAATATGTCTTTACCCAAAATGTAGTTCTATAGATATAAATATTAGTATCATAATTTAATTGCGAATAGTACATAGCTTTGTCCCAAGTTAATATATAAGGTCATTTTAAGAGAAACATTTTTAGAGCAGTCCAACTAGTTTTAAGTAAACCATTCAGATCCATTTGAAAAAAAATAAAGCTAATTCTTATTTTAATAGCAAGTAAAACAAACGTGACTAAACCTAAGCAAAAAAAAAATCAATTTGAACCTGCATTTTGTACAATCTAATGATATCTACTGCATATTCATTTCCCAATATCTAGTTACTATTTTTTCCAAGTTTAGAGGTGTGCATTTAACCAATTTAACAATGACTGGTTAGCAAGAGACCCTGTTAAAACTTCAATTAATGACATTCATAGCCTTTTCTCTTCCTTTATTATTCTTTAGTAGGTTTATCAAATGACACATCTTGCTCATTTTCTAATAGGCATAATTTTTCCAAAGATAATGAATTTGTCATGATATTAAGTTTTGGTTAAAATGAATTAATAAAATTGCAAATCTTCTATTATTTTGCTCTTTTCTTCTATCTAAGGTGGAGTTTGGTGATTAAAATTCACCCACTACCATAGTATGCACCTCACAACAAAGGCTTCCTTTCTCTAGTACATAAAGAGAAAACAGATACAATAAAATTGGAAGTCCACTGCTTGTTGAATGGAACTTCAAAATTTGGTAAAACTATAGTTCAATTACTTTAGATATGGAATATAACTTTATTAAGTTATAAGCTTCCTAATAGAGTCAAGTGTATCCATACCAAGCTATGAAGAAATCAACAAGCACACATTGACACTCAAGCAATAATTAGGCATACACATGATCATTTAGTCACAATAGAATGTTCTTGTGAATTATGGCCAATGCCAGGTATATAAGAAGTGATTTCAAATTCAGAAGTTTATTGTATTCTAGTAACTTTATGTAAAGCCATGTATGGTTTCAATGAGTTGTTAATGGAAAAGTTGACAGATAAGTCACCCTTACTATCACCCTACGCATTCAATTTTTTTAGATCCCTTTCTTCATTTGAGAATCTACTCCCTTCTTCCAATTCATCCCAAAGAGTAATTATAGCCAATTTAGTCAAGTTTTTATGTTTTGATTGAACAATTTACATTTTGATTCAAACGATTAGATTATTCATTTTAACATTTTAACAAAATGTGTAGATCAAACGGCAATCTTATAACTCATAATAATAGGAACAAGAAATTATTTTTTATCAATCCCTTTGCCCCTCATTCTTTGAGAATCATAGAGATCTTATCCAAGTTTGAATTTGTTCATTTGGAATTTGAGTTCTCATACCTTATTTTAATTAGATTGGGAGGATATGCATGTTGGATGGATGTTAATCATGGTATGGGTAATTATATGGTCCAAGTCTCTTCTACATGGGTAATTTTTGTTGCCAAAAAAGCATAAAATCATAAATTCCTGTGAGAAAAAAAGAAAGAGAAATATCTTCAGAAAAGATAAAACTGGTTGCATACAAAAATGCTAGAAGACTCTATCAATGTTGCAAGAAATGGTAGAACTCTAGTTTGATGAACACCTAGTAATTTGAAGGACTAGCTCTTTTACGTAGAGCCCTTAATATGTCTCTTAATAACTTCTGCTTATGTCCTTTACTAGATGATGAAATAAATGAACTCAATGGCTTGATGGAAATGTCCAGGTCACCTGTCACGCCCTGCCTCTCAGGGCTATTTCCACAATATTTTCTCACAATTACACTATAATTCAATTCAATTCTCCTACTTCTAGGGTGGGGTAATTGAGTGATATTTTTGAATAGGACTGAGTTCTCCTGAGAAATAGACAGAGTTTCCCCTGAAATATCAGATTATACTCCTATATAATCATTAATTAATTAAAATCACAATCTTAAATAATTACAAACATTAATATTATCTAACTAAATCATGCCCATACCCACACCCACATTTGTTTGCCCAAAATTGGAACCATCATGATGGCTATACATCTAAGGGAAATTCTATCATTCTATCACCATATTATAATTATTGAATTATGACATGTCATTATATCTAATTATATATCATTTAGAATCTTTTAAACATAATCACATACATAAATAATAAATTTACAATCATACAATCTATATTAGGATTCCAATCTCATTACATCATACTATAAGAAGAAATATCTTCGTCCTTTACTCATCCAGTTCCAACCCACAATTGAAATTCTTTACCTGGCCTGTCAGCTAAAAAGTTAAATAAGAAGGCATGAGTTTGGGCAACCCAGTAAGTAGGCTAAGATATAAAACCATAAAAAAATTAGAATTAATTAAAAACAACATGTTCTAACCCAGAACATGAATAAAACATAACCATATACTCACATCATCATTATACTCATAAGGCTTTAATCCTTAGTAAGTCGATAAACCATATAGTCATATAATATATCATACCACCTACATAGCCCTGGGATATCACTTATACCATCTTTACCACCCATTCATAACTTCATAATAGGGGATTATACTTTCCATATCAATTCATACAATGAAGGCAAAACAATATAAAACATACTTTTAGATTTTAACATAGGATACTTTATCCTTCTCATTTAGTCATTCATACATGTAGAATACATTACACAATATCACTATCATGGGATAGTTCTTATCCCATTACATTCACTTAGAAACATCATACTATAATAATCATACTATTCCCCTACAATCTTATAATCACAAAGTAAATAAATATCAACTTTAAACAAATCTAGGATATCCAGTATCCCTCATCCAAAACATCCATGCCTAGATACATTCAATGGGATAATTACTATCCCCATTCATACATACATTTAAACAGAGAAGGGAGCCTACTTACCTTAATGGAGATCATTTCACAACTCGTCATGTTCTCAAGCTTGGCTTCCCAAATCCATGCTCAATTGGTCCTATACATAACATATGAATCTCATATATTATTTGTATCATGATTTAATCTGTATGATAATTTCTTATCAGCAAAATGAAATACCATGACCAAATACCATAACCCAATCCATTTATAAGTTTACATATGTTTCAAGTGCCTAAATAGATTCCAACATTAGCCATAAGGCTATTTGACTTAATACTCTTTATAGTTATCTATAATCTTGCACTTTATTACACTAGGATATCATCTTGCTCATATTAGGTTACAAACCACAATCAAATTACTCAATTATATACGGTTTCTCATTAACCCATTTTATCAAACAGCCTATAAGCATCATTTATTTATAAATTCTCAAACAACATGGGTTATGGGATTTTCATTCCCAACTATACATAATAAACCCATAGCATTATTAACCATGAATTTACCTTAAATACATGTTAATCACACTTCTATCTCAATTAAACTATACATAATCAAGTTTTACACAATATCCCCATGTTTACTATTCAAAAATGACTGTTCACAGCCATAGACAATGAAAAATCCCATTTTATCAAGTCCAAATCATGCAAAATATACTAAAATTAACCCATTAGTAGTTTTCCCCATGAATTTACATGAATTCATTTCAATCTCATTCTAAGGGTTATTGTTTACAATAGGGGTTATGCAAAAGTATAATTTTTTCCAAGTTTAAATCATTGCAAATACATCATAAATCATGATTTACTTATTTTCCTCATGAATTTAACCTAAATATCATGCCAAAACTCTCAAAATCACTATTTATAAATTTGGGGTATAAACCCTAATATAGCAAAACCATGAAATCGGGTGGGGAAAAAGGATCTACCTGGGTTTTCAAGTACGACGTTCATCTTGTCATCATTTTCAATCCTAACTCTCCACAAATCCACCATGAATCACATCCATTAGAATTTCGAGCCAAGAAGACATGCCCAAACAATAAGAAAATGTTATTTTGGTCCATAAACCCATGATCTCACGTAGATATCTAGAACATTTCTAGCTAAAATCACCTAAAAATCATCTAGAATTATGGGTTTGGGAGCTTGGGGCGTGGGAAGAAGAATGGGGAAGATGAAATGAAGAAAATGGGGGTTAAACCCCTTTAACATTGTGTTTTTTTGGTGCTTCGATGCACCACAAACATCTAGTGTTGCAGCACTAAAACTCGTTGCCCATTTTCCATTTCTGGATCAGTGTCGCGGCACTAACTTACTGCCAACCCAGAATAGTTTATGTAAATCGGCCATATCTCCCTCATACGATGTCGGAATTGCATAATTCTTGATGTGTTTAAAATATAATTTTAAGATCTATAACTTTATATTTATTACTTTTTCTAATTCAGTCTACAAATATGAGAAATTTTCCTACAAATTGATACCTTTTGTTTTAACCCAATTTAAAACTCTAGAGATAGTCATAGTATTTTGGCTATAACTTTTTCATATGATATCCGATTCATGTGATCCGTTATAAGATAAATTTAAAAAGCTACAACTTTCATGTTGGACACTTTTTCTAAATCATTCATATTATGTACCAAAAAATGGGTACAAGATGTGATCAAACAAGTAATTACCCAAAATTAACACCCTCATGTGTTACATGGGGCAACTATATATATCCTATTTTCCACAACTAATTAACAGATCAGAATAATTGCCTTACCTCAAAATCCTAGGGAATCACATTAGCCCATTTTGAGTAAAATTAAAAATAAAAGATCCAAAAGGATGAATGGTAGCATATATTTGCATCAAATATCATATAAAACACCAGTTACTGAAAGTAATAGATCACAAAATGCCATTGTTTTTAGCATGGGATTTTTGAGAAATTTGATAAAAATACGAGGCAAATAGCATGAAATCTTATTACTGACATGCTGGAAGCATATTAATTTCTTAACCACACATGAAATTAGTTTTTTGGAAATACTTCATTCACATAATTCATGAGTATGCCATGAAAGCACATGATCCCATGTAGTCAATGGTGCCATTCATCAACTTATGTGAGTGCCCTACTATGTTGTGCATGTTAGACCCAGTAAGTGAATTGGGTTTGCAATTAAGGGCTACAAGCATTTGCCACTTCTGGAAATATGGTCATTAGATTGGGTGCACAAACTTTGGTGAATGATTCAGCCATAGTTTCTGTCACTGTGTTCTCGATCACATCATTATCCATTATAGCAACCAAGCTATGTCGGCTTCTATTCCTGTATGCACCATAACCACATGAAGAACATCGAATTAAATATTCACAATTTATAAACCTCCTAAACAAATCATCTTAATACACCTCCATAGACACCGCTTTCATATTAATGGATCGGTGTTATTATTATGAATATTCAAGTATACTGGAAAGCTAAATAAGTGGATGGTGTAATCTTGATATTTCTAGCATCCTTTCTTTATAAACAACATGTCCCTCTTTAATTTGTCTTTCATAATGCGAAATTAGATGACAAGCACAAAGACTAGCATTTGCAGTAATGATCCATATAATCACGTATAATGAACTTAGAAAAGGGCTAGCTTAATTAAGGTCAAAGCAGTTAGAGACACAACTATAGCTTTTACGCCTGAAATTTTGGAATCTTATACCAAGTTAGCAAGGAGTAGGATAAAGGTGCATAGTTGTAGAGTATGCATGATTAACAACACTATTTTTGGTCATTTCATTGGTTCTATCATTTTCACTAGTGTAAGAACAACAAATCAATTGCAATCATGTAATTTTATTATCTAATAATATGATGCACATAATTCAAACATTGAAACATGTGACTAGAGTACAATTAAATAGGAAACCAAGCTTTTTTCTCTTGTAATCCATGGATAATTAGCATCTTGACTATTGTGACCATGATCATTATCATCATCTTAATTGTTATAGCAACTTGCTCATTGGAAAATGGAGACTAACCCACAAGTTGAAGCCACCACATCCATGGTACAAATTACATTACTCCCCAATTTACTCCCCAATTGCAAGATATTACATGTGCCTCATAAAATTAAGATAATTTAAACATGTGCATCTGGAATACAGAGTCTTTCAAGATGCTTTAGTTACTCGAATTTCGAAAATTTGGAATAAAAAAAATTAATTTCCAAAGGACAAGCATAATTTCCAACACATGAAATTGGAATTCAAGCTAGTGGAAAATCGTGCAATCCTCAGGAAGACAAATTCAAACCCCAACACCCATCCAATAGTTCTTTCTCTCCTCTCCACAAAACTAACAACTTGAACTAAATTGCAAACACGACATGCACTCAAACAAACTTAAATATCATTCTCATCATAAAATTTTAATTGCATGAACATCAAATACCATTTATTAAGAACCAAAGAAATAAAATAACCTTAAAAAGTTAGCCTAGTGAACTTTCATTCCAACAAGAAAAAATGAATGCACTAATTAGAGAAATATATTGCTAGGCATAGTGATTAAAGGACAAGGGCCTAAGGAGTAGTATCAATGAACAATGGTAAATTTATAATTAAACCTAACCACTAATCAATCTACACAATCAGTTTTGTTTTGGCTCAAATGATCAATTTGGGCAATTCCTTGAATTGTCCCTCATTATACCTAAATTTGAATTAATTACAAATTATCAAGTTAAACCAATGAGTTTTTGCACATTTATCAAAAAATATTATATTATGTTCATTCATCAATAAATATAGCTTAGGGCCCAACTGATTAACTTGGCCATTTTCACTAAATTGGCACTAATTTCACCAAATTCAAAGTTACTTCTAAAATTGATGATCCAAATTATTGTTTTGTTGTACAACTGTATCTAATTACTGTTTTAATTCATCACTCTACTTGGTAACAAGGAAAAGGAGTGGAAATCTCTTTTCCTCCTTTTCTCATCCCTTTTTAGTTTATATGAACCCAACAAGTATATATTTTATTCATCATTAACTGTATTTCTAATTGTCACCCTTAGATTTTCTTCTAAAAAGTCTATATATTTTGCCTTTTGTAATTTTATTACCAATCATTACCCTCCATCTAATCATGTCATTTCAGCATTTTGTATATATATTTGGCATTTTTGTCAAATCAGCCAAATTACACTAATATTCAAATTCATTATTAAGTTAGTGAAGTAAGCCAAAGTTTTATCATAGATCTAAAATTAGAAGCATTTATCACATCACTTTCATTTATTAATAAAGCTCAATTTAGCTATCAATTTGTTGATTTGGAGTTTTTCTGCAAATTTTCCCTAATTTCACCTAGAACAAGATTACTCCCATAGATGTGAAGTTTCATTATAGAATATTTTTTGAAGTTAGAATATTTTTTGAATTCACCATATCAAAGTAGTTTGGGCTAAATACAAAAATTTGACAATTTTCCTCAAATTAGCTTATTATCCTTGATTTCTCGAATGAACTTCAAATTCCAAGAATCTTAGCATAAAAAACTAGAATCAAGGTTAAAACATCCAAAAAAGTCAAATTCTACTAAAAAAATGAGAAAAAAGAAAATGATCAATTAAAGGGCTTTACCCACATTAGTGTAAGGCCCTACACCCCCACCCTACGCATTTTGACCATCTAGGTCAATCCTGCCTAACATATCTCACACCGGACCTGATATGTGATGCCACCATCTTATATTCCAAAGAAGAATCTTACTAAAAATCCGGCAAAGTTTCCCTTGAAATATAAGGGTTCTGCACCTGTACATCCATGCATCACATAATAATACAATTCTATTTATCTTTATAACATAAATGAAAATCATTAAAACTCACCTCTACACCCACAGCAACTTAGAACCTAGCCGCATTATGATGACAATTAATACTGAACATATATATACAATATTCATCCATAAATACATAATATGTCAGTTACATCAGATAACTATAAGATGCTAATGCATTTCCATATACAACAAATATGTATATCATTTACAATTATACATCGATTGAATTCATTAAATACAAATACACATACACCATGGGATTCCAATCCCAATTCTATCACATTATCATGAATAATATCTTCCTTGGCTCTACCATTACCCTGTAATTTCTCCATTTCTAAGGAAAATATTCTGCCAAAAATCCAATAAAGTCTACCTTAAAATATGAGATTATATACCTATGCAATTATTTATCATATAAAACCACAATTCTTAAATAGAAAATAATCATTAATTTAAACCATAAAACATGCCCATCCATATCCATAACTGCCCAAGACCAATCACACTGTGATGGCCATAAGCTAACTGAATAATATACATTCATCCACAATATAGTAAATGAATCACTATGACATGCCAATACATTTCATTGCATAACAATTGAATCTTTGAAATACAATTATACAATTTTACAAGCCCCCATACATCATATCACACAAATGCATCGTTAAATCTTACTCACAAGCAGCAACTCATAGTTGGAATTCTTTACTTGACTTGCCAACTAAAAATTAAACATAAAGGGGTGAGCCTGGGCAACTCAGTAAGTAAGTTAAATGAATAAAACATTGGCAATGATATCTAGGAATATTACACAATATTCCATATCATTCAACATTTATAGCATCGAATAAGAATAATACAGCTCGATCCAGCAAAATCTTGAGACCCTCATGTTCTCAGACATCCGTATACAAGAATAAAGTCATATACATGAACATATGCACAAGGGATAATAATTATCCCTTCTAATCATTCACATATTCCAATCATTGCAACTTAATGCGATGCTATTTTCCAAATAATGAAACATAATAATTAGGGATATCCTCTATTCCTAATAATTTATCATCCAACCAACCAAACAATGCATTATTCGCATAGGAACATCACATTCATACCAATCATATTAATATAGTTAAAGGGAACAAACCCTTCCCTTCATACATCTAGAAATCAGGGAATAAGCTGATTCCCCATGCCAAACATATGAGTAAATATAGTTTCAGAGAATTCAAATAATAAACCACATCAGAAATTTATTGGTAATACATAACATCCATGCCCGAAACAACCAATGGGATAATCAATATCTCCAGTCATATAGTCGTTAAAAGGAAAACACTTACTTACCTCATGTGAAATAGTATTATTTATAGAGTTCCAATTCTAGTACTTGGCTTCAAGCCAATGTCTCTAATGGCCTATATTTGCATCATGCATCTCACCTCAGTACTCCTGCACATATAGTCATAACATGAGTACAAAGCTTAATATCATATACTAGGTGAACCCACCTAATCATGTCATATGAATGTTTTGTGTTTTCTTAACCCATTGCATTGTTACATGGCTTAAACACTTGCTAGATATCACTTTCAACTCAACTTTCAACTTTTACAACTCATTCAAGTCATATAAATATCATATTTACATGCCTAAAATCTGTTTACAAGATGTCCAAATTGGGAATTGTTTTCTCCATGCATTTCAAGCGTGGATTTGCACTCTAATGCACCCATGTGGCTGCCCATTTTAGGGTCATGTTTCAAGTGCACTTTAACTGCATAGATTGCAATTTAAGTACTCTAATGAGCTGCCCAGTTAGTCCCCTCTCAGCTATCTATCTAATGCATCAATTACCCCATCTTAAGTTCTAATGAATGGGTATTTAGGGGCTACCATATGGTGCTTTAATATTACATAGATTCCAATGGGACATGTCAAGCACATTAGCAAAATGAATTTTGAACTATGTAACTTAATTTGAATTCCATCAACTACAATCTGTTTCTAGCATATTAAATATTATAACAATAACATAATTTAATTATTTAAGCTCTAAATCAAGCACATAGGCTACCCATGCATTGATACACTTCTCTCATATGCATTCTAGCAACAACCCATGTGCATGCATCTAAATCTCAATTTCTAGTAACATGCCTTATGATCTATCATGTTCCAATTACATACAATAGAAAATTAATGAATTTAACACTAAATACACATCATAAATGGTTCAATTAAATTACAAATTAATTAATCTTGTTTCCCATCTTCACCATCATGCCCAAACCAAGCTCCACGCCTACCCATCTTGTTGTCCACTTTGTGGACAACAATAAGGGTGAATTTCCATGCCCAAATCAACCTCTAATCTCATATTAGACATGTTTTTCATTTCCCTATGGAAATTAAGATGAATCCCAATGTTTACCTCAATAATAAGCCCATGCTTTGCAACGTCCAACCCTGATAGGACCTAAAAATGAAAATGATTGGAGAACAATGCTTACCAATGTTTTTAGATGATGATTCCACCTCGAAAATGAAATTTCACCCTTGATATCCCACTTCACATGAGTTCCAACAAATTTAAGGGAGGAAGACAAATTTGCTCCCTTCTAATCCATGACCAAATAAGGAGGATTGGGTTACCATCATCATGGGTGTTAATTTCTCATCCCAAATGATGTTTTCCAACAAGATTTTCAGGTGCAATAGATGTGGGAGGGGCTGTTCTCAAGGGGGCATGGGAATGGGTTGTAAGAAGGAACAATTAGGTTTCAGGGAGGTTGGTGGAGCACCATACATGCTCCCTATTCTAGTGCTCCGATGGTACACGCCTGTTATGCACATAAGGCCATTTTACAATTATTCCTTCCAATTAAAAATGGTTAACACCTCTCTCTTAAATATATTAATATATTAGTAATCCTAAAAAAATTCAATTCATTAATGTGTATAAATCCTCAAATTTTGCACAATTAACTCTCTTTACACATTTAAATAAATTTTAGGCACATAAGGTACTCTTTTGCAAAATGGATTATATCTTGCACCATGTACATCAAAATCCCTCTTTTAAATAGCTCAAATAGTACAATTAATTTATCCATACAAATTTTTAGATTTTTTATTACATAAATAATACACAAATGTTAAAAATTATTAACCTAACCTCTTCATTTTTGTCCTTAATTATCCATCAGGAACAATTTTGATAATTTAATCCTAAAAATCTCATATAATCTCTGAATTGAGTGATTCTTATTCCATTGGATAAATAATTTTAAGGGCTATAACTTTTATTTCAACTATATTTTCCAAATCAGCCCCCATATGTATCAAACATTGAAATAAAGTGATCCAATTTGTTAATCTCAGTGCTTTTTACCCATATAAAGCAGTTTTTGTGCATTGATCATAACTTCCACATTCGACATACAAATCAGATGATTTTAATGAATTGGAAATATAAGTTTATGATCTAAAACTCTTATGTTGATCATATTTTCAAATTATTCCATTATCCTTGTATAGCATTGATCACAAATGACCCTTTTTCCAAATTTAGCATTTTCTTAACATACTCTTGTGATCCTTTGGTTTTTCTCCATTTCTCCTTTATTTTTTGCATGCATTTTAATATAATTTTTCACAATAAATATCATTAAATATATAACAAATTTTCTCAAAAATTATAGATTAATTCATATAATCCTTGCACATAATTGGCATGACTTTATTAAATTTTCATACACATCATATACAATAAAAATTATTTCCTTTTCAAATAAATTCCACCATAATCATTCTACACTTACCTTATTTTAATGCTAGGGCATTACAATCAGCCACCAACCTTGCCATGAGAAAACCTTTGCTTCAATAATCATTTTTATTATTGTTGTTGTTTTACCATCTTCAAATAAATGCAATTAGGTATGGAATAAGATTCAACTAAAAAAATCACAAGCGAACAAAAGAAAATGGATCCTATACTTAAAATTGCACATACAATTGTTGTACACACATTGTTGTCAAATTAACAATAAATTATCAATAAATATCACTACAATATTACAGATTAGTTGATATTTTAATTATCACCCAAGAGTTGACAATATCACTTAAATAGGCAATAACCCCGATCATTTGCCAATATAGCACTCAATTGATAATTACTAATGATAAATTACAAAAATTATGAATATGGTGAACCCTAGTAAAACCCACATTCAAAGACAATATTACAAAACATATTTAAAAGAAGAAAGTCTTTTCTATTTTCTGATTCTTTTTTGCTGAATATCATTTTTCAAAGGCAAAATAGTCTCTAAAATTTGAAGATTTTCCTAGAAATTAAACTTTCCATTTCTTTATCCCCAAACAAATAGCCCTTGGAAGGAATCCTTGTTATTGGTAGGATTTACCAATCAAACAACATACCCAAAAAGAAGTTGCTGCAAAAATGTTCTTCATTTTTTAGGTAATTATTTGGAGTTTAAATGAAACTTTCCATTTCTTTATCCCCAACCAAACTACCTCTGGAAGGAATCCTTGTTATTGATAGGATTTACCAATCAAAGGACATACCCAAAAAGATGTTGCCACAAAAATGTTCTTCAATTTTTTAGGTAATTATTTGATATTGGTCATTATAGTTACTTTGAACCAACAACAACAACATAACTAGTGATATTATACATATGCTATAAATAATTGATACAAAATTTGAATGGAGTAGAGTTAATATCATAAATAGGTACTAATCTACAACTTCTTAGATAATGAGCTACATACATTTAAAGCAATGAGTTAACCAGAAAGTAATTAATTATGAACACAATAGTTTCAGTAACTACAAGTTTGAAAGATAAGGCACAACATATAGGTGGAAATAGACTTCATCTAAGATCATATATGATGAAAGTTTCAGCATTAACTCTTTAAACTAGTTTTCAGCTAGTAAGCCACATATATTGAATCCAATGACCTAATTAGGAAGAAATTCATTATAAGCACAATAGTTTCAATAATTGTTGGTTTGAAAGATGTGGCTAGATATGAGAGTGGAGATGTAGATGGAGATAGAATTCATATAAGATCACAATGAAGAAATTTTCAGCATTGACACTTTAATAACATGAACTATGACAGTAGAAATGCCACTTGATATCAACCTAGAATATCAATGGCAAAAGAATTAAAATTAATTTTTTTAAATGAGTACTTTAAAAGATGCCAAGGTACTCACATGTTGAGCCTCAAGATCTGATGGAGATGATCAAAATGTAATTGGAATGAGTTGAAGCCCACCCACTAGATAGTTCTTAGCAGTGATTATGCTAATGTAATCAAGAATACAAGATTCAATGTCTTGCTTTGTGAAATCCCCAACAATGCTTACCTTAAGCACCATGAAAACTAAGGTTAGAAAACTAAAGGCAAGAAAAGAAGAAAAAGTGGGCATAGGCTCACAAGTGATGATTTATCAAAATTCAACATCTATAAAATAACTATTAGAATAAGAACCGCAACATCACCAGCTAAAACCAGCAAAAGAAATTTGTCAGATAATATACTACATGAAACAAATTCATTTTCCACCTTAGACTTAAAAGCCAAAATGTTAACATACCTCCATATTATTGCCAAAAATTAATCCAGCACTACATCTCTTACTAATTGGAGAGATAATTTCGTTAATGAATCTAGTGTGGGCTTGACAAAGCACTCACTGGTGTGCTGTCATAGGCAACCAAGTTTAGAATCTTACTCCAAGTAAATTACCTATAGTAGTGTGAATAAAGGTCGATCCCATGAGGAGTATCTAGCTTAGTTTTATGCAATGTGAACAAGAAAGGGGAGTTTTGAATATAATGAAGAAAGTGTTATCAAAGAAATCTATCAAAGAAAAAAACCTTGGTTCAAGTCAACATCCACCATCAGAATCTCATAAGTAATCATTGATACAATTATAAATCAATTTATACTTCAAATATTCACCACTGGAATTATTTTTCCTATCTTTCCTTCTACATAGTTAATTAGAAAATAATATTCTAATTAACCTTAACCGCTAAACAACCCTAGACCAGTGCTAAAGGTTTAGTCTAATAGCAGGCTTAAGATTTGTAGAGATTGGTGAAGGTAAATAGCATAAGCACCAATGGTTGCATTTAATTTAGTCAAATATTCTTCCAATGATTTAATAACTGCAACAGTAGCAAATTATTAAACTCTAGTTGCTTCACAAATTAGAGGGATCAAATGATTAGTGATTTGATATCTAATCTAGCAATATATTGCAATGAATAATAAACTAGTAGGCCTCGTAGCAATTAAATACAACAATCTGAATCATAAGCAAAGAAGAAAATTCAATAATTATAGTATAAAGTATTGAACAATTAAATCAAATTTGATCTCATAGTATATTGATTCTGAGGCTTCGGTCTTCTTAAACCAAGAATAAAAGTTTAGCCATGCAGGGCCATGAAATCACAAATAAAATAAAATAGAAGAAAGAAGAAGAAGATTTTCTGTTGAAAGCCGCAAAAAGTCCTCCTCAAAACCCTAGCCCAAAACCTTGAGAAAATGCTATTTATACAAAGTTAAAATACACAAAATCTGCACTTTTTGTAAGTTTCAAAAAGTTAAGAATTTAGTCGGGTGCCACAGGCACCAGTCTGCTGCCTCTGGTGATGATTTCGGCTTCTCCTCAGCATGTAATTTGACGTACAATCTGTATCGCGGGAGCTCTGCTCCCACACCCCTGGGGAGATTAGTGGAGGGCTATGAGATTAGGCCTAGTGGCCCAATCTCTCCACTACCACCACAGATCTCTACAAAAAATTCATGCTTGTCGTACCGTGACTTCTTGGAACTGACCAAAACAGAAATGGAGCCATCATCTAAGGTTGTCCAAAATTCCTCAATTGACTTCTTTTTGCACTTAACCACTCCAATTGTCTACTAAATCAAAATATAAGAATAATGAGTATATTTAGGAATCAAATAGGTGTAAAAGATTAAGTATTAAGAGAATAAAAAATGATATTTTGCATTCTCATCACTCATCTCCTTTCAAAATTGTTAATATTAGCTTGTAAGAAGTTGAGCATTCTAAATTCTTGGTAACAAAAAGATAATGTGATGCATAAACATGTATTGCCCTATCAAATGCATTGCATTTTCAAGCCATACACTATGCTACAAAATAGAAATTACCATAAGAATTTGACGAACTAAAGAATAACATGCATTAGAATATGATTTGTATTTTCATAAATAAAAAACATAATAAACAAGCTTTAATACCATAGTCAAGTGATAATTATTATCGTTGTAATAACTAATAAAATGTTGCCACTAGCAAACTAATATGACAATATTGATGTCAATAAGAACTAGTAGCTGAAATAAAGAACAAAATGTCACCTCTAATAAAGTGTTGGACTTTTAATTTATATTTTCAAGAATAAGATAGAATAAATAAGCTTTAATACCACTGTAAAGAATAAAAAACTCATACATAGATAAGCTTCAATAACACCATCAAACAACAGTTAACAATATCAAAACAACTAATAAAATGTTGCCTCTAGCAAATTAATTAACTAATATAATGGAAAGACAGATGGAACAAACAAACAAAGAGATAGAGAAACACATAGGCCTTTTTAGGTCATCCCTACAACCAATATCCATTATTTAAAAGAATGGAAATCAAGGATTCTAGTTCCTCATTTATATAATTCTTAAATGAAATTATGAGTTAGAGCATAAAACAGATTGCATTGCAAGTCCATTTAGGAAAACTGATGAGGAAACTACATTATACTATCAATAGTCGCATTCTTGCCATTCAGAAAAACACATCACTATATCACCATCATCAGGTTAATAACACCTTCTCCTCAGTCACCACCAAAGACAACTGTTGACCTAGGCCCACCAAGAATTTAAAAGTGCTAGCTTCAACCTGATCCTAAAAGAATCATTGCAAGAATACTTGTAAATAACAACATTCCTAATATAGAACCCATAAATATCCATAACCAACAGGCATCACACGACCAACTATATTCATCACCAATCCTGGCAATCCACAAAAATTCCACAAAAACTACCACATTTATAAAAAAAAAACCAGTTACATAAGTACATGTGGGGCATGGAAAATCAAAAGGGGCCGACTGATCAAACTGATCGGATTTGATCAGTCGGCCAACCAGCTGATGACGTCGGCAAATCGGGCGAGCACCCACTGGCAGCATCGACGGCGACGGCGTTTGACGCTGGCAGCGAGCGAACAGCGGAGCAGGCAACGTTGTCGTCGGCGATGCGCAACGTCCTGCTGATGACGCCGGCAGACCGTCGAAGGCAGCAGCGTCAGGCACTGGCGGCGAGCGAACGGTGAGCACCCACTGCCACGACTCCGGCGAGCGGACTGGCAGTGTCGTCGGCAGCGACGTCGGGCGCTGGCGGCGAGCGATGGCGAGTCCCGCACACACGACGATGCGACCGGCTCACCTGCCTGCGGGTTCCGGCGGGCGATGATGGGTTTTCCGCCCACACGCAACGGCCGACGAAGAGGACTCCGGCGAGGAGGACTCCGATGCTGACGAAGAGGGTTCCGGCGGCGATGCGAGCATCTCGTCCTCTGGTCAGATTGCTACTAATCCCGCAGCGGCTGCTGCTCCGACAACAACCACGATGAAGAAGAAGCGGAATCTTCCGGGCATGCCAGATCCGGA
>JAYJMB010041935.1:0-32008 GCA_036873735.1 Pouteria campechiana
GGGAAGAAGAAGAGTGCCAGAAATTCCAAGAGAGGCGATGCGCCAAGACTAGTGATTCGGGGCAGAGAAAGAAGCTTCAAATTGAGCAAAGCAGTGGAGTCACCTCTGAGAGAACATGTCATCATTGTGGCCAGCCCGGACATATCCGGCCGCATTGTCTTACTTTGAAGAGAGAGGGAAGGAAGCCTACTAGGTAGACCCCTACTCTAACTAGAGAGCCAAGCCAGACAGCCAACCAGCCACGGGGAGCAAAGTAGAGGAGACCAATTGTTTGCTATCAGTGTGGTGAGCCAGGCCACATTAGACTGCATTGTCCCACTCTTCAAGTGAAGAGTGAGAGTGTTGCTTTTAGGGTACCTCCCCAGCCTGAGTGTGGTGGCCCACAGATGAGTAGGCTCATCTGTGGGCACACAAGTTGGCCTCCTAGTGGCTCCAACAATATGAGTAGGCACATCTGCTGATATTCTCTGAGCCTGTATGAAGTCCTACACTGTTTAGGTGAGGTTGGCTCCAATTGCCATCACAGCAGCAAACTCTAGTCCGACTCCTGGTACTGTACCACTGGCCCCTACTGGCTCTTGTACAATCTCTAGTTGCTGCCTCACCTCAGGTTCTAGAATAACCACTTCTTCTGCCTCATTAGAGGCTGGCCTTGAGCCATTGCCTCTAGATGGCTAGCTCTGTTCTCTCTGATCATCTCTAATCACCACACCTATGTATCGGGATCAAGTGGTTCGCATTGGTGACTCCTCCTCCACTATGAGTGCTTTGCCCTTGTCCACTTGCCTCTTGGGTGCCATTACTGCACAATATCACATTCTCAGGTCATATATCTACATAATATTATATTTCTACGTCATACACTTCATAATCATACTTGCCCAAATTCAATGACTCAAAATGAAAGGTTCATGTTCATAGGCTAGACTAACACTCCCCCATGTTTCTAAAATATATTAATGCAACCTAAGCATGTCATTACTTAATTATTTGACAGTCATCCTTCACACTTATACTATTTTGGGTGCATTAGGCTCTGATACCACCTATAATGCCCCTCCTCCCTGGAGCATTATCAGTGGTAAATTTAGAGAAAATTCTGATAGAGTCTCCCCTGATTTACTGCCGTTATCCTATATACAACATGCTAAACCACAATACTTATATAACATATATGCAAATATAATATGGCCACCTCCAGGCCCTACCATTTTCTACACAAATTATATAACAGTCGCCTTGAAAATACACATCACCACAACACCCACAGACTAAGATCAGGGTCTATACCCTAGCTGTCAAATCATATACACCCACACCATAAAATGACATGCTATAAAACTATGTAATGATTCATATCTCATATACATTCAAAATTCATCCAATAATATGTAATTATACATGTCTCGTATACATTCAAAATTCATCCAATTAGTTTAAATCTTACTTTTGGTTGATAATATTGCCTCTACGAAGGTTTACTCAAATACGCAATTCAATTCTTGATTAAAGAGCAATTAATGAGTCAAATATAAAGTGCAATGAAACTACCCCCTTTTAAATGTCTTTTTATCAAACATTACATAGGCAATTTCCGATTTCCACATTTTTAATCATGCATAAGCCAGGGTGTCTGCTCCAAATCATATTTAGACATGATTTAATTAACTTCATGTCCTAATTTACTTTCAAAACCTTTGATCATTTTCCCATTGCATGTTTTTCCAAATTTCCCAACCTTTCCACATTCAAAAATTGTTTTATAAACCAAAATTCAAAATTTCTATCTAGTAAAAACTATTAATTAGTGTCAACAAGCACTTATCAGTCAATTTCCTCTATTTAAAATTTCTAAATCTAAGCTATTGAGCAAAAACCCAATTTTTTCCTTCAATCCTACAGTCCCAAATCCGCTATAATCAATGTTCTCTAGATGCCGGAGTGTTGCTAGACTAGTTGCCATCGATTTTTGAGTAATTTGGCATCAAATACCCTAAGTTCTAAAAATCTCTAGAGCTTGGGGATGAAGGGGAAGAGAGCTAGATGTGAATGGCTGAGAATGGGACTGGTTGAGCATTTTAAGCTTCTCCCTCAATAGTACTCTAGTGGTGCACACAAACAAGAGCACTTGCGGCCCACCTATCTTACTTTCTGACCTTTTTAATCACTAATATTCTTGCCTACCCATAATAATACTTAGTTCATTAGTCATGCTCATCCTACTTTTTCATTTCTAACTCTCTATTCTTATTCATATAGTATCAATCTTTAGCTGTAATACAAATCTTCGTGCTACAAAATTTTCAAGCCTCACATTTTACCCTCTTACAAAATGTTTCATCCTCAAAACGTAAATAAATAAATAAATACGAATACTTTGATCTCATCAGCTCTTCCAATTCCCAAGTTGCTTCTTCTTCTAAATGGTGATCCCATTGTACTTTCACTATATAGATAGTCTTATTTCTTAATTATTTTTCTTTGTCATCTAATATTCAAATTGGTTACTCACCTTATTGCAAATTTTCCTTGATTTAGATTTCTTTAGGTGTTAGTATGTGGGAAGGATCAAGTACATATCTTCTCAGAGATGACACATAGAAGACATTATGAATTCCACTTAATAACGGGGGCAAGGCAATACAATATACCACTTTACCAATTCGCTCTAAAATCTCATAAGGAGTAATATATCTCGGATTTAGTTTGCCTTTCATGCCGAACTGCATTACCCCTTTCATTGGAGAAATTTTCAAAAAGACTTTATCTCCAACTTGAAATTCCAAGTCACGTCTTTGTATATCTGCATAACTTTTCTGATGTGATTGAGCAATACAAATCTTTTCCTGAATTTGAGCCACTTTTTCAACTATGTAAGTAATCATCTATGGTCTTATTATAGTGGTTTCACCCACTTCGGTCCAATATAGTGGAGATCTGCATTTATGCCAGTATAATGTGTCAAAAGGAGCCATCTGAATGCTAGAATGATAACTATTATTATAGGCAAATTCAATCAATGACAAGTACTGACTCCAAGCTTTGCCCCAGCCTAGAACGAATGTTCTAAGCATGTCTTCCAACTATTGATTCATTCATTTGGTTTACCTATCTGTTTAAGGGTGATAAATACTATGGAAGTTTAATTATGTCCCCATTGCCTTATCCAGCACTTCCAAAAACTTGTAATGAACACTAAACCTCTATCTAAAATGATCACCTTAGGCACACCACATAATCGCACAATCTCTTTTTGATAGATCCAAGCATACTTCTCAGCAGTAAATGTAGTTTTGACAAATATAAAATGGGCGGATTTAGTTAATCTATCCACAATGACCCATATACTATCAAATCCTACAATTGTTTTAGGTAAAATAGTAACAAAATTCACAATTACATCTCTCCCTTTCCATTAGGGAATCTCAATAGGCTGTAATAATCCACCTAGTCTTTGGTGTTCCGCTTTCACTCTTTGGCATACTAGAAATCTAGCCACATACCTAGCAATATCATTTTTTATACCCTTCTACCAATATTGAGATTTCAAATCATGATACATTTTATTGCCACCAGGATGGATAGTGTATAAAGAATAATGTGCTTCTTCTAGTGCTTTCTACACTACTGCAGATTCCTTGGGAAGTACCAATCAATTCCTGTACTCATAAGATACAGGAATTTTGTTGTATTTACATTTTCAATTTCTAAAATTCTTCATCTGATGACCTTTTTGAGTTGTCCAAATTTCATCAATTAATGTAGGCTGAATAGTTAATTTACACATTTGAGTAACTATTCCCTTCATTCCAACTTGCACATTTAATTTTTGTAGTTCCTCAAACAATTCTATCTTTGGTGTAAGTATGCTGGCTAAACTGCTCCCAAATTTTCTGCTTAAAGCATCAGCTACCACATTTGCCTTTCCAGGATGATATTGAATGTTTAAGTCATAGTTCTCAAGTAGCTCAAGCCATCATCGCTGCCTCATATTCAATTATTTTTGAGTAAAGATATATTTCAAACTTTTGTGATCAGTGTATAGATCACACTTCCCTCCATAATGATAATGTTAGCATATTTTCAAAGTGAACACTACTGCTGCTAATTTCAAATCATGGGTTGGATAGTTAACTCATGAGGGCACAATTGATGTGATGCATAAGCTATAACATTCCTATTTTGCATTAAGACACAACCTAATCCCTTTTTGGATGCATCACTGTATATCACAAATCCATCCTAACCTGATGGAAGTGCCAGTATTGGTGCTTCCACCAACCATTTCTTTAATTCTTGAAAGGCAACTTCACACTAACCATTCCACTAAAATGGAATTCCTTTATGAGTCAACTGTGTTAATGGCGAAGCAATATGGGAAAATTCTTAAACAAATCTTTGATAATATCTAGCTAATCCCACAAAACTTTTGACCTCTGTCACTATATTCAGTCTAGGTCAATTCACTATAGCTTTTATTTTATGAAGATCCATAGAAATACCATCTCCTGAGATCACATGGCCTATAAAGGCTACAATATGCATCCAAAAGTCACATTTCTTCAATTTTTGCATAAAGCATTTTTTTTTATGAGTCTTTGCAAAACCATTCTCAAATGTGATTTATGTTCTTGTCTGTCTTTTGAATAAATCAAAATATCATCAATAAAGACAATCACAAATTGATCTAGATAGGATTTAAACACCCTATTCATCAGATCCATAAAGACCATTGGAGCATTTGTTAACCTGAATGGCATTACTAAGAATTCATAATGCCTATATCGTGTTCTAAATGTAGTCTTGTGGACATCTGCAGGCTCAACCCTTAATTGATGATATCCAGATTGTAAGTCTATTTTTGAGAATATTACAGCTCCTTGCAACTGATCTAGTAGATCATTTATCCTAGGCAATGGATATTTATTCTTGATGATGACTTTATTCAACTCCCGATAATCAATGCATAATCGCAACCTTCCATCCTTTTCTTAACAAGCAACACTGATGCACCCCATGTCCACTATCCATTAATTCTTGCAACTGCACCTTATATTCTGCCAGTTCAACTGGTGCCATGCGATATGGAGCTTTAGATATTGGCTCTTCCCCAAGTTGGAAGTCAATCCCAAACTCCACTTCTCTTTCAGGAGGTAATCTAGTTAATTCACTTGGGAACACATCTAGAAAATCTCACACTACGAGTATATCTTCTAACATTCGATGTTCTTTTTGCGTGTCGATAGCTGACACCCAACATGCTTGACATCCTTTCGTACTAAACTGAGAGCCTTCATGGCTAACACCAACATAGGAGTTTTACCCTTAGGTAAACTCCTAAAGAGAATTTCAACCTTGTCTGGAGTCTTTAAGGTTACTTGTTGAGTTTTACATTCAATTGTAGCTTCATATTTGGCTAGCCAATCCATACCTAGTATACCATCCAAACCCTCCATAATCAAAATAATTAAATCAGCATAAAACTGTCTACTCTCAATTACTATAGGTATTTCATAATATAGTTCAGTAGTTATACTAACCGCCTTTAATGGAATGGATACTTCTATCACACGATGCATCGGATATTTAGATAGACTAGCTCTATTTACAAATGCAAGAGAAACAGAAGATTGAGAGATGTCTACATTGAATAATACACAAGCCAAACAATCACATATAAAAAGATTACCTATAACCATGTGATTCATGACCTGAGCTTCCTGTCATTGGTGGCCTACACAACCACTATCATTAGTGTTCTATAGTCCTCATACTGGTCAGGAGCCGTATTAAGTCCACGACCTCTTTCTCTTAGCTAACCTCTACCATGGTCAGGCTAGGACAGTGCTTGGGAGGTCACACTGTCACTTGTCCCCTAATTTGGACAATTCCACTTAATATGAGCAGTCTCACTACACAAGAAACAAGTGACTAATCTTTGCTGCCTAATTTCTCAAGGTTGTTTCGACCCCCAACTAGTCTCTCTCATCAGTCCTGGGGCCAATTTAGATTGCCTCCCTTCCAACCTCTTCAATAGTATAAGGCAGTCAAATTTTAAATGTCCTAACTTTTTGCAATAATTGCAAGTTTTCTTAGACATTGCACTACCATTCTATTCAAGTTTTGGCCTAGTTTGTCATTCCTTTTTGGAGATATGTGATACTTTCAATTACAATGGAGTCTTTGATGATGCCATTTATCTTCGGTTGTTCCTTTTCTCTTTGAGGGACAAAGAAAAAATTTTGGTTGAATTCATTGCCTGCAAACTCTATCATTAGTTGAGATGATTTGGTTCAAAATTTTCTTACCAAAATTTTCCCTCAAAAATTGCAAGAATGTGGGAGATTAATAATTTACCCTAGCACAAAGGCAAAACTTTTTATGATGCTTGGTAAAGATACAAGGAGCTATTGCAAAAGTGTCCACATCATGGGCTGCCCAAATGGATGCAAGTTCAAAATTTTTATAGTGGTTTTTGACTAGCACCACCAAAACATTAATAGATGCATCTGCAAGTGGAACGCTAAGGAAGAAATAAAAAAATGAAGCATATGAGATACTGGAAGATATGGCCATCAATCATTTCTAATGGCCAAGGGAGGGAGCGATGACAAAGAAACCAATTGGATTATATGAAGTCAATGCTCTTTCTGCTGTCACCGCTCAACTTGCAGCTCAAGCCACTACTATCAATGCTATCACACAAAAATTGGGAGTAAATGCCATTCAAACCC
The DNA here is from genome assembly GCA_036873735.1 of Pouteria campechiana. Taxonomy (NCBI): domain Eukaryota; kingdom Viridiplantae; phylum Streptophyta; class Magnoliopsida; order Ericales; family Sapotaceae; genus Pouteria; species Pouteria campechiana. The sequence continues at coordinate 6,735 of JAYJMB010041935.1, forward strand.
CTCAAATTTTCTGTGACTTCTATCAAGGCAATCATCCAAGTGAAGAATGTCAAATTGAGAATCCATTTATGCAATCTTAACTAGAATAAGTAGAGTTTGTTGGAAGCTTTAATAGGCAGTAGCAGCAAAACAATCCTTATTCCAACACATAATCCAAGATGGAGAAACCATCAAAACTTTTCTTGGAGAAATTAATAGAATATGGGGGAGCCTCAGTAAGGATTTCCTCAACAGGTATTTCAACAACAAGGAATTTAGTAGCAGAAACAAGAAAAGGTGACAAATTTGGAAACTGCTTTAGCTTAGATGGCCAATACAACAAATAAATTCATGGCCAAGACAGACAATTTCATGGATGAGACAAGGACCACACTGCAAAACCAATCAGTATAGATTTGAAACCTTAATGGTCAAATCTCTCAAATGGCCAATATGTTTAGCAATCGCCAAGAAGGAAACTTGCTGAGCAACACTGAAGTTAACCCAAGAGAACAATGCAAAACATTCACTTTAAGAAGTGGGAAAGAACTGGAACCTTCAGTGAGCAATGAAAAGGACAAGACACAAAGTAGAGAGCAAGTGGAAGTATTGCCTAAACCACAACATTTGCCTCCTCAAGATCCCATGGTTTCCATAACATTCTCTCAACAACTAAAGACGAGTAAAATGAATAAGTAGTTTGCAAAATTTTTGGAAGTGTTTAAGAAGCTTCATATTAATATTCCATTTGTCGATGCTCTTGCCCAAATGCTTAGTTATGTGAAATTCATAAAAGACATCCTTTCAAATAAGAGAAAGCTAGAAGAGTATGAGATGATTGCTATCACTGAAGACTGCAATGCCATTATCCAGAGGAAGCTGCCTCCTAAACTCAATGATCTAGGAAGCTTCACTATATCATGTGTCATTGAGAATTTGGTATTTGAAAAAGCACTATGCTATTTGGGAGCCAGCATCAATCTAATGCCTTTATCTATTTACAAAAGATTAGGGTTTGGCAAAGCAAGACCCACCATCTCTCTTCAGTTGGTAGATAGGTACATTAAGCACCCAAGAGGCGTTATTGAAGATGTACTTGTCAAGACTGATAAGTTCATATTTCCTACAAACTTTGTAGTGTTAGATATGGAAGAAGACAAAGATGTCCCTATTATATTAGGGAGACCATTCTTGGCTACTAGGAGAGCATTGAATAATGTGCAAAAAAGTGAATTAAAGCTTTAAGTTCAAGATGATGAAGTGATATTCAGGGTATTCAATGCAATCAAATATCTAGTTTGTAAGTGACAACTACTTTCAAATAGACACAATGGATACTTTACTATAATAACACTTGGGAAGTTCAGAAGATCCAATGGAGACAAGTCTAATTCATCCAAATTCTTTTGATCATGAAGAAGAAGGGATCACATAAATTATTCAGTGGTTAAACTCTTTTTGTACTTCCTCAATTTGCCCCTTCAATTGAAAAGCCAACGTCTCTTTTGCTCAAACAATTGTCAGACCATCTGTGATTTGCATTTCTTAGAGAGTCTTCATCATTAACAATGATAATTTCTTCCAACCTCTCTGAAGAGGAAGAAGATAAGTTATTGCAAGTTCTCAGGAGATACAAATCAGCTATTAGATTATTGGACAGTCTATCTTTGATCTAAAGGGAACCAATCCCACCTTATGCATGCATTGAATATTGATGGAGGATAATTATAGACCATCTATAGAAGCTCAACGAAGATTGAATCCAACTATGAAGGAAGTGGTTGGCAACGAGGTGCTTAAATGGCTTGATGCAGGTGTTATCTATCCTATTTTAGGCAGTTCATGGGTCAGCCCTATGTAAGTAGTCCTAAAGAAAGGTGGAATGACCGTGGTGAGGAATAACAATAACGAATTAATTCCATTAAGAATTTTCATAGAATGGAGAATATGCATTGATTATAGAAACTTAAAAGTAACCACAAGAAAGGATCACTTTTCATTGCCATTTATTGATCAGATCCTGGATAGGCTAGCCAATTTTAATTATTATTGCTTTTTAGATGGTTGTTCAGGATACAATCAAATAGCCATTGCTCCAGAAGACCAAGAAAAGACTATATTTATTTGTCCATATGGCACATTTGCTTTTAGAAGAATGCCCTTTGGTCTTTACAATGCCCTAGCTACTTTTCAGAGATGCATGATGACTCTACTTTCTAACATGGTATAGAAAATCATTAAAGTTTTCATGGATGATTTCTCTATGTTTGGAGAATCATTTGATCATTGTCTTCAAAATTTGAAATTGGTTTTAAAAAGATGTGAAGAAATAAACTTGGTGCTAAATTGGAAAAAATTTCGTTTCATGGTGAAGGAAGGCATTATTTTAGGACAATGAATTTCACGCAAGGGAATTGAAGTTAATCGAGCCAAAGTAGAGACAATAGATAAACTCCTACCACTAACTTCTATCAAAGGAATTAGTAGTTTCCTTGGGCATGTGGGATTTTATAGAAGGTTCATTAAAGACTTCTCAAAAATCTCAAAGGCACTTTTTAATCTTCTTGCGCAAGGTACACCCTTTGATTTCAATGAAGATTGCATGAGGGTGTTTAATATTCTCAAGGAAAAGCTTGTCTCAGCACCTATTTTAGTTACACCAAAGTGGAAGAAACATTTGAGTTAATGCGTGACGCAAGTGACTATGCTGTTGGAGCGGTTCTAGGATAGCAAAAGAACAAGATATTTCATACTATCTGTTATGCTACCAGGATCCTCAATGATTCTTAACTCAATTATGCCACAACAGAAAAGGAGTTACTTGCAATTGTCTTTGCCTTTGATAAGTTCAAATCATATTTCATTAGTAATAAGGTAATTGTGTCCACTGATCACCCTGTAATAAAATACCTTATGGCTGAGAAGGATGCAAAGTCATGGCTCATTCGGTGGGTGCTTTTACTAGAAGAAATTGACTTGGAAATCAGGGATAAGAAAGGCATAAAAAAGCTCATAGAAGATCATTTGTTAAGGTTAGAATTAAAAGAAAATTAAGAATTGAAAAAGCCTCCCATTGTGATCAATTCCCTAATGAATAATTGTTTGTTATCACTTTATCAAAATCTGCTCCATGGCATTTAGATTTTGTGAATTTTCTTACAAGGAAGATCATGCCAGCTAATTTGTCTTTCCATAAAAAAAAGAAATTCTTATTTGATTTCAAACATTATTATTGGGAAGATCCAATTCTTTACAAGCACTGTGTGGATCAAATCATAAGAAGACACATACCAAAGGAAGAAATGGAGGATATTCTCAAGCATTGCCATATGCTTCTATGTGGAGGTCACTTTGGCAAAAATTGGACAACTACAAAGGTGTTACAATCTTGTTTCTACTGGCCCACATTACTTAAGGATGATCCTTCTTTTTTCATTTCATGTGATGGATGTTAAAGGACTGGGAACATCTTAAGGAGAAGTGAAATACCTTTGAAAAATATTTTGGAAGTTGAGCTCTTCGATGTGTGGGGCATTCACTTCATGGATCCATTCCCTTCTTCATACAATAATAATAAGTACATCCTCCTTGCAGTGGACTATGCATCAAAGTGGGTGGAGGCAGTTGCTACTCACACTAATGATGGGAAGGTAGTTTTGAATTTTCTTTGGCAAAACATCTTCACAAGATTTGGGACTCCATGAGCTATTGTCAACGATGAAGGAAGTCACTTCTGCAATAGATAATTTGAAGATCTTCTGTCAAAATATGGAGTCAAGCACAAAAAATTACTGCATTATCACCCTTAAACAAATGGCCAAGCAAAAATTTCCAATAGGGAAGTGGAGTGAATTTTAGAGAAAACAGTGCAGAATTCCCGCAAGGACTAGTTTAAGAAGCTAGATGATGTGCTATGAGCATATCAGACTACTTTCAAGACACCTATAGGAATGTCGCCCTATAGGTTGGTCTATGTAAGAGCTTTTCATCTTCCTATGGAGTTGGAACATCGGTTTATTGGGCAATGAAACAATTGAGCATGGATATGGATGCTGCCAAGGAGAAGCACTTTTTGCAAATCAATGAATTGGATGAATTCCGCAATGATGCATATGAAAATGCAAAATTTTACAAGGAGTGGACCAAGGCATGGAATGATAATCACATTCAGCAAAAAGAATGTTTCCCAGGTCAGAAAGTGTTGCTATACAATTCTAGGCTTTGTTATTCCCTGGAAAACTCAAATCAAAGTGGTCAGGCCCATTCACAGTCACAAAAGTGTTTCCTTATGGTGTTGTGGAGCTTCATCATGAAGAAAAAGGAACTTTTAAAGTTAATGGACAATGCTTGAAGCCATACTATGAGGGATCATCTCAAGACAATCGTCAAGCTCAATTGACATTGACAGAGAAAGAGTCTGGCTGATGACTATAACTTAGGTGCTTCTTGGGAGGCAACCCAAGTTTTTAAACTTCTTTTCTTTAAATTTGTATTAATTTAGTTGTTCATTGCTTATTAAGTAGATTTAATCTTTCTAGCATTAATTTTAGTTAGCTAATATTAAGATTGAATTATACATTAGCTAGTTGCTTCTTTCCATACTATGATGAATTAATCTTTGTTGTCAAGTTTAAACACACCACTTAACATCCAAAAGAATCATGAAGCATAACAATTCTCATGAAGAAAACAACATTTCGAATGAAGCAAGTGGGCAATGATGGAGTACACAGGTTTTTTGAACAGCCATTGATCACACATGGGGCAAATCAAGTATGATATGGGCAATAAAATTCTGAGCCACAGCTCAAGAAGTGGAGCCTCGGTGCCAATCAAGGAGAGCAATGTACACATGGGCAGTGGCTTTTGGAGCTGCGACTCCACTTAAAACCCCATTTTCTATTCTTGCTACCCATTTCAAAAGGCAAACTCCATTTCCTTCATCCCTTTTCCCCTTCGAGCATGCGTACCATACTCACCACCCCAACTCTCCAACCTAATCCCACATCAATATATCATTTCCTTTGTAAAATCTACTCCCCACACATCCAATATCAATCTGCCCAACACATCATTCAAGTCTTCTTCATCCTATATCCTCATTAGTTGGCTTTGAGGTTGGGAAAGAAGGGCATCAGGAAATCAGGTTAGCCAACCATTCTTTGTGAGATTAATTATTTCATTGATCTTCCTTGGACTATTGGGAGTGAAATAATTAGTTTAGTAGAAAAATCTGTGTGGATTGGAGTTGAAATGTGCATATCAGGTGTTTATTGAAACACCTAAAGAGAAAATGTGGGAAAGAAGGGTTTCTTCAAATCAAATATACATGCCATTTCTACTTGTGTTTACTTGTTTGATTGATCTTTCTTGGAGGTTTGTAAGGGGAGTCTTCCAATTTGGGGTGAAAATTTGGATAGAGTGGAGAAATCAAAGTATGCACATGAGGTGCTTGTGGAATTGCTTGAAGGGAAACCTGTCTTTAATTGAGAATTTGCGGAAACGTCTAAGAGGCATGGAGTTGCATTAATTGGCTACATTATTCATTGAACCATTATGGGTAGCCATTGGAAGATTTGGGGTCATTATGTTTTATCAAGGTGGCTAGATACCACATTAAATTGGATTAAGGTATAGGGCATTGAACTAAAGTGGGTGCATTGGTTATAGCCATTGCGAACTTATTGTCATCATGCCTCTAAAAGGGCAGAAAGTTATGGCTATTGGTCCTGCAAAATGAAAGAGAAGTGCAAATCAAAACCCTCCAATTAATACCACATTAATAAATGAGAAAGTGGTTGCAAGCTTTATAAATCCATAGTGGAGAAGAAATGCATCCCTGAAAGAGGATTTGAAAATCCTCTTGGGAATATCCATGACATCATTGAAGAATGAGATTGGGAAACATTTACAACATAGCCAGGTGCAGCTTTTGTAGCTATAATTAGAGAATTTTATGCCAATGTCCAAGCACAATAGATCTCAAGGACTCAGGGATTCCAGGTACTTATGAGGGGGAAGCTGGTTTCATTTGACAAAACCTCTATCAACAAAGTGTATGAGCTTTTTGATATTGATAATATTGATTATTCTACCATGGTTGAACGTGGCCCCGATTATGAACAAATCATTCAATTTTTTGTTGTGCCTGGGACTCAGTGGAAACAAAAAAAGGATAGAATACTAAATTTCCAACGTAATCAGCTAAAAGCTGTAGGCAGAGCATGGCATTATTTCATTGCAGGGAAGTTGCTTCCATCATACCATGTCTTAGATGTTAATTGGAATAGAGCAGTGCTCAATTATGCAATCCAAATAGGCTTATCCATAAATGTGGGAAAGGTAATTGAAGGATCTATCATGCGTAACACCTAGGGTGTTAAATTTTGGACAATTATGTGTCTGAATACATTATTGTTGTCTCAAGTATAATTATACTGAGGTATTGAGGTGACAAAGATTGTTTTGAAATGAAATAACTCAGGCAGGTATGAATGGTATATTCATAAAGTGTACTTGTATAATTTAAATTATATACAAATGATCATGTGAATTGATTTTCAGTTATTTGAGGTATACTTTTTATGTATTATATGTTAATATTAAGTGGGAAGCAATAGTTGCGAAAGTTGAATACATATGAGAGCGGGTGATCATTACGTGATTTGATCTAGATATTTGGGGGCATAATATGTACATTTTAATGTAATTTTTATGTCTTTACATGACATTATTATTGAGGAATTACATGGAAAAGAATGAAGAAAGGGCAAGAACATGTTAAAAAGAAATGGTATATGAACAAGGCCCCAATTATATCCATTTTTCAACATAGAATGAGGATCATTTAGAAACAAATGTTCAACACAAAAGATATATCTCTTTAAATTACCTTTACAATGCATCAAGAATCATGTCAATTGAATATCATATGAGAAAGCTAGAGCTGAAATAGTACAACTGTCTCTAAAACTTCACATTGTGTTAGAAATAGAAGGTGTCAACTAGAGGCCAAATTACTCATATATTTAGGCTAAATTAGAAAATATAAGAAACATAAAAGTTATATATCTTAAAATTTTCTTTACAATGCATCAAGAATCACGCAATTTGGGCATCGCATGAGGAAAATATGGCAAAAATACCAAGCCTATGCCAGGCGGCATGTTAGTATCTTGACAATGAAATCCTATGCTGTGGCACTGACTTAGAAAAGGGGAATTGCGCAATCAGTTAGTGCCGCAACATTGTGCTGCAACACTAGATTTTTGTGGTGTATTAGAGCACTAAAAAATATACTTTTTAAGGGCTGAAAAATTTTTGTGGTGCATTAGAGCATTAAAAAATATACTTTTTAAGGGCTTTTTCAACCCATTTCATGTTATTTTCTTTTCTTATTCTTCCCCAATTCCCTCCATCCCTCAAGCCTAAGATTCTTGTCATTTATAAGAGGAGAAGCTTAGTTTAAGTATTTAATCCACCACGTATAGTCCTAAAACCAAAATTTTAGCTTGTTTGAATGGTGAAAGGAGATGGAACTTTAAGGTTTCTGAGATTTATGGTGGGTTTTTGCAACTTTGGGTCGGATTCATAATCAAGGCAAGAAACCATGCTCAAAGTTAAAGGTAAGCCTTTTTCCCCATTGAATTTCATGAATTTTGCTTCTAGAGTTTCATGTATAGTAACTTATGGGGGAAAATGATAGGGGGTTTATGGTTTATCATGGGGAAATGAGTAATTAGTTAATTAACAAGGTTTTGAAAATTAATTGGACATGAAAAACTCAATCTGGGTGGTTATCCATAACCTATTCAGAGATTGAGAAAGAATTTTTTGTATAGGCTATGTGAGCCATGAATTGATTGGATTAAAGGCCTAATAAGATTATTTTTAAGATTAATTGCATGCTAATGATGTGGGATGATGATTACACATGGATAGAAATGGAAATTTCTTAAGACATATTTTGTTTAAATGTATAAGGTAATTGATGTAGAGTTAAAGTTCGATGAAATACTCACATGATATGGAGTATATGATAGAAGTTGTTTTGTATAAAAATGTTGCATGTGTTGGATATGCATTGGAAAATGTGAGGATGTAAGTTAAATAGCCTTATGGCTAATGTTAAAATGCAGTTGTGCACTGGAAAAATATATAGATTTATTAATGGACTGATCATGACATATTAAAACATTATAATTTATTGATGTGATATGAACTAAGTAAAATGGCCTTTATAAATCAATTGAGTTACTATATGTGTAGGGTTATTTGAGGCTAAATGGGAAAGAAGCCAAGTTAAGGAACATTAGGATTTCAAAATGGTTCTTCATATGAGGTAAGTAGGTTTCTTCCATGAACGTATTGCTAGATGGGGATAGCAAATGTCCCATGATATATGACTAGGCATGTATGCATGAATGGGGATAGTAAATATCCTATGATTGTTAATAATATGTAGATGCTTGTTGGGGTTTATATCTCAGAATGAGATCAGAGTGCAAAGTAATCATAATTGTGGTTTTCCATGATTTTATATAGAATTGTGTTTATTATGAAAGATATTGGACATCCTCAGAATCTATAATGATTACTATTCATTTCGTTATGTGAACACAAATGGTCTAGAAAGAGGTTTCTAATATTCTTTGATTTTGTAAATGAGTGGATATATAGAAATATCCCATGCCTTTATATAGAATTAATGGCTAGTGTTATATGAAACTGTGTTATGTATATACTGTGTTGGGTATTGGTTACACTATATATTGTGGATGTTGCATTACTTTGTATTCCATCACGAATTAGGAATCATGGCGGATATGATTGATTTAAGTAATATGGAATTTTTGGGACATTGAAATGTGAAGTATGGATTTTCAGGATTGAACATGTTAGTTAGTGACTATTGATTATGGTTTTATTTTAATTCACCTACTTACTGAGTTGCTTGGACTCATGCCTCCTTACTATATTTTTTTAGTGAACCGGTCCAAAAAGGGAGCCCAAATGTGGGTTAGGGCGTGTAAGCAAAGATTGAAGATATTCTTGTGATTTAAGAAATTGGGATTGGAATCCCATATTTGTATCCATAATTGTAATTAGTAAGATTTAAAAATGTAGACTGAAATGTATTGGTATGTCATACTGTGGATGGATGTGTAGTATGTTAGTATATTTATTGCCATCATGTGGTGACTCAAATTCTAGGCCATGTGTGGGTAAATTGGGCGAGTTTAATGATTTAAGTTATTAATTTATATTTCTTAAATTCCAATTTTATATATGATTAAAAATTATACAAGTTTAAATCTATATAATTTAAGGTAGACTTTGTCAGATTTTTGACAAAATTTTCCATTAGAAATGGGGAAAGTGTAGGGGAATGGTAAAACGCATAGGTCCCTAGGGAGGGCGTGACATCATGGAAACCATTGCAAGGCATAGGACTAGTGGTTTTGGGCACCCTTCCCTAATTTATGAGTTGTGTTAGCAAGCAGATGTCCCCACTAGTGCTACAAAGGAGATCCAACATCCATTGCCACAAATAACTCATGCTATGATCAAGAGCTTTGACAAAAAGGGAGGAGCAAGTAAAGGAACAGGACCACCCACCACACCAAGTTCTTCACAACAGAGATAAGTTGAATCTTCTTCTCACCATGACTCAAAAATTGTTGTACTCAAATGGAAGAAATGTAGAAAGCATAGCAGTAGTGGCAAACATCCATCACTAGAAGAGTTGACAAGCTTCTCAAACAGTAGAAGCAGAATCATGAGTTTGTGGTAAACTTCACTAATGGCCTCACAATAATGTTCAGCAGTTGCAACATGACTCAAGGATAAGCTCTTGTAGTGTTTCCTTAGCCTCCAACATTCACAAATTTCTCTTCATCTAATGGATTTGAGGAGTTAGAAGAAGAAGGTGAAGAGGATGAAGATGGCGAATCCTCAAGTTTCTAAAAGATATCTCCATCAGGGTCCTTATTTTTATTGTCTTTACTTCACATTGATGACAATGTTGCTTTTAAGTTTGGGGATGGTTTCTATGGTTTTTCGTTGGTTTTAGGTTTTTATGGTTTTGTGTTATGTTGTTTTGTAGTAGATGATTGTTTTAAAACATTTTGTGTTGTTGGTATATCTAATTATTGTCGTTCTGTTTCTATGTGTTTCTATATAAATAAAAAAATTGGGCTTTGTTTGGGTTCAATGATATGAGATCAATGATAAGAGTGTTATTCATTGACTATAACTTTTAGAAAATGAAATATGCATGCTAGTTTATGTGCTTGACTTGAACAATTGTTTAATTTCACTTAAGATTACTTATTCACTTGAACAAATAGATAATTTTTTTATTTATTTGTGTATTGAGAAAATGATTAAGTGATTGTGTAAACATGATAGACAATTTGTATGTTTATTTATATACTAAGAAAAGGATTAAGCAATTGTGTGAACATGATTATTGGAAACTCTAGAACTTGTTTCAATCGTTGTTCAAAATGAAACATTAATGAAAAATCACTGAGAAAATGATTTGGGCATTCTTTAGTTAGTTTGAGCCTTTCAAGCTAACCTAGTACATAATCGTTACTAGTATCCTCGTTGAGCATTAATGAAAGAATGCCATATGTGAGACATATGAAAGAACACCATTTGACTTTTTTTTCTTAAGCATTATCATCCAAACCTTTTAAACTTGAAAAAACATGTTGACTTATTAAGAGACATAGTTGATGTGCATGGTTGTTAGAGAGGCATAAGAGACTAAAAGAAGATAAGTTTCGAAGTGTTCAAAAAGAAAAATGCTAAAATAAAGAAAAAGGGATGAAAAGGAAAAAAGTAAAAACAAGATTCATCTGTCATTTGGGGGGATCACGCTCCATGAACTCAAAAGAAAACAAGTTTGGGGTGTAGTAGTAATACAGTCTGCATAAATGTATACATAAAAACAAAAAATGCAAATAATTGTTAGGACAATTTGCATTTTTCATGTCTCTTCTTTGATGAGTCCTTTATCCTTTTCTATTTAGCTAAACGCAAGACCCCATTACAACCTTGATAAGGCCTATTGATTCTTAGTGACAAGTTGTTAAAATTAGTGGAGAATAATGAGAAAGATGAGCTTACGGAGTAAAATAACAAACTTTTATAGTCATAGAAATTATCTAAGTCACAAATGGATAATAATGTTAGCTATATCTTTTACACACACATGGGAATCAAAAGTGAGATTCAAAAATGCTCAGGTTAAAATTCTAGACATATAGTTGTAACAACTGTGGTATTTGAAATGTGAAAATGGGTAGAGTTTACTCAATGAATTTGATAAGATTCACTATTTTGAGCTATACATAAAGTTAATGAGAAGAAAAAGAACTAAAATGATAAATTTGGGAAAAAACCTAATTATAATAAATATGAATGGCCTGTAATGGTCATTATACATATTATAATGTTTGTGGAACATTGGATTGAGCGTTGGATGCAATTTGAAATGAAAATAGCATATGAAGTCATTTATTGTAGAAAAAATGTTGGTAAAAATAATTGAATAGGTGATTTTTGATAATTGACCTCAAATGAGGTAGTGAATGTTAGAAAAAGTCTTATTTCATGTATGAGATGTGTGGGAAGTGCTTATTTGAAGTATTTTCTATGAAACGAGACCATTAGTGATTCTTCTAAGTGTGAATTTTGACTTTGAATAGCCTTTGTGATGAATGGGTTGTCAATTGAGTTTGAAGTGAGAGTTAAATTTTTAAATGAGTATATGAGAATGATTATTTATGAAATTAATGATAAAATGATAGATGAGAGAAAATTAAAAATTTTGGAAGAAAACTAAAGGAGTACAAGTGTGTATTATGAAAATGCTGAATTTGAGAAAAGGGATCATTATGATTGATTTTTACATGGATAATGGACTAATTAGAAAATGTGTTTAACATAGAAGTTGTAGATCATGATAGTATCTATCCAATGGAAGGAAAATCACTCAATTATGATGTCATATGAGAAAGTTATGACTAATATACCAAAGTTGTTCCAAATGATAAAAAAATAACAAGATGAATGTTGTGGGTCACATTTATTAGATTTTTGACATATTTGGAGGATGATTTGGGAAAGGTTATTAACAAAAAAGTTGTAAATCTCAACGTTTTATTTCCAATTACTTAAAAATTAGGGCATTTGGATATTATATGAAAAATTTATACTCAAATTACTAGTAGTGTATTGGGATGGTAGGTTAATGTCGTGACACGGGAACTCAATGTCGCGACACAGAGAATCAATGTTACATCACAAGCTAATGTTGCAATATAGGACCACAATGTCACAACACAGAGAGTCAATGTCATGATACAAATTTTCTATGTTGCAACATTGAGCATTCAACAGAGTCTGTGTCGTGACACGGGGTTTCTATGTCACGACATAGGTTCTGAATGTGTCAGAGTACTCAGAAAATTCAACTTTTTAAGCTTAAAACCCATTCCATTTTTCATTTATTCTATCCCCTTTCTTCTTGTTCTTGCCCTAGCTTTAGAACCCATCTTGTTTAGCCCAAATTCATGCCATTTGAGCTTGTGAAATACCTTGTTTAAGTGGAAAATCATGCAAGCATGTCCTAAGCCCGAGTTTTAGGATTTTGAATGGTGGGAAATGGAGGAAGTGTCAAATTCTTGCAAGTGGAAGGGTATAATGGCAAATTTGGATGTCGATTCTCATTCATGGATGGAAGATACACCAAGATTCCATGGTAAGCCAATTCTATTAACCAAAATTATGATTTTTGTTACTAGGGTTTCGTAAGAATTGTAAACAGTGATTTTTGGGCAATAATTTGTATGGATTCATGTGTTAAACCATAAGAGAAATGATTAATCCATGCATAATAATGGTTTAGAACAAAATTAGGCTTGAGAATTTGGGGTTTGCTCTATTAGAGTTTGAAGTAAACCTTGAACAATAACTTTTTAGGGGAATTGGATATGGATTGATGTGAGAATCATGGGGAAGATGATTAATCGATTAATTGTGGTGTTTTGACATAATTTAGATGTTAGAAAATTGAATTATGTTATGATCCATGAATAAAATAGTAATTAAAGTAAATAATAAATTAGAGATTTCATATATAATGACATTATGCAATTGTTGAAATGGATTAGGAACTCAATTAACTTAGTGTTACAGAGAGTTCAATGTTAATTGAGTTGTAAAGTGACTGTTTATAACTAAAAATGGAATTTAAAGGTTATGTCTTAATGAAAATGTTAAGTTAAGTAATGAATGATATATGTTTGACAAATTGCTTCAATAAGAAACAAAGCAGGCTTGAAGTTATGATATATATCTGATATATGCATGGCCAATTGAACTTGGATTTGTAATCAAAGAATTTAAAGAATTGTTGTGGTGCAGTACTATGATTCTACACTAATGTAAGTAGGCTTCTCTTTATTTTGGCTATATGTCATTTGTTTAACCAAGCATTTGTGTTTTGGTTGGGGATAATGCATATCCCACATTCCCTTGTGTCTGATTTGGGAGTACATGAATGTTTGGGATAATATATATCCCACGGTTTGGAATACTTAGTTTCTTGCTTATGGGAAGGTTATTTGATTGTTGAGGAATAGTGCAAATGATTTATAAAAATGATATTATGATTTGTAGAAATTGGTAAAGTGATATGTATGTATGAAGTATATTGGCATGATTGATGGAATCATTTGAGGTTGAATTAATAATGTCAATGAGGGTTTCATGAGTATAGATTTTGATTATTTGGATTTAAAATTTATGTGTTGGTTTTGAACATTCTATTTTGATTCATTATTATTTTTGAATCATGTTTGCTTACTGAGTTGCCCAGAATCATGCCGTCTTATTTATATTTTTAGCTGGCAAGTCAAGAAAGGGAGCCCAAAGAAGATGATCATGATTATATTTTATAGAAAATGGATATGTAGTATAGAAATGTGAATTTAGAAATTGTATGTGATTGTATAATTGTATTCAAGAGTTCGAAGTGATGTATAATTATAATCAGATTTGTATAATTGTAATTCAAAAATGTCAATTGATATAGAATGAAATATATGGCATGTTATAGATTGGTATATTTATTATTGTATTAGAATGATATGACCCTAATTTGGTATATTGCCATCATGGTTGGAGCCGATCTTGGGTTGTGGGAGTATGGGTGTGTTTTTTAAAGTTTATGTTACTATTTTATTTTATTTGATAAATATTGTAAAGGTTTGAATGGATGCAATTTAGAGGAGGTTCTGCCAAATTTTGGGCAGAGCAACCACCCTAAAAGTGGGCAAATCGAGGTGAAATATAGTGCAAAAAGGGTAAGTTGCACCTTGGAAGGTGGGGCGTGACAATAGTGTATCTTGAGATTTTCTCTCAAGTTATATGGATGTGAAATCATTTTGGGGTCACTAGAAATTAAACCTAACTGATGCTATATTTTATTTTATTTTTTACATTTTGTGTTGTGTGTTTGGTTTTTGTTTTTTTTGTTTTTCTCGAGGACAAGTAAAAGATCATTTTGGGGGTATTTGATAAGTGAATTTCATTCATTTATACTGAGTATTATCTGAGTTTATTAATCATTATTTCTTGAGAGTTCTATATGAAGATTATGTGTTATTTTTGAGTGTTTGTAGGACATTTGAAAGTTAGGGGAATTAAAGTAAATATGGCTTCAAAAAGGGGTTGAGGCCATCCAAAATGAAGAACTGAAGATAATAAACCATGCAGCAGAATTTCTTAGGTAGCAGCAAATGGTGTCGTGGCTCTAGAAAGTGGAGCCGTGGCACTAATCTAGCATCTTGGTTAACACAAAATAAGTAGCAACATATGGCACCATGGTGCCAAAATATGGAGTTGTGACTGCAATGCAAGCTCTGTTGACACAAAATGGGCAACAGAAAGTGGCACCGCGGTGCCATATTAGAGACAAAATTGCTGATTTTGAGGAATTCATTTGACTTGTGCAATGAAGTTAAACCCTAATAAGAGAGATATAAATAGATGTGTGTGGACTTCCTAAGGGTCTTTTTACCAAGGGTTAGAAGCTAGAAAATAAGGAAGAGAGGCAACTACACAAATTTGGAGTGGGATCTTCTTGCAAGAGAAGGGGAGCTAACAAGAGAGCAAAGAAGCCGAGAGCACTATGTGGAGAAGCTTACACTTTGATTTTTTCTTGTTCTTTTTTTATCATTATCTTTTCTTAATCATGTTTAGGACAATGTTTATGGTTTTCTTTGATTATATTATGAGCTAAACACATTAATCTAGGGGAATGATGCAGCCGGATCATGATTATTTGGTTTTATTATGTTTAATGCAATTCTTTGTTTATTCATTGTCTATCTTGAGTGTTTAATGCAATTTTAATACTTGTAAAAGAATTCTAACCCTTTCAACATGATTTGTGATTTGATTTGAGGCTGAGAAGCGATAATCGAATTAGACCATGATTAATCACCATAAGATTGTCATGATGATAGAGATATCCATGAAGCTTATTGATGAGTGAATTTTATTCACTATATTGCATATTACTTAGATTGTTAATATTGTTTATCCTTGAGAACTTGTGAGTTTTTCATTTGATTTTGTGGCCTTTTTGTAGATGCTTTGATTAAAGAAAAAATAGTCCAAATGAATTATTAAAGAGATGCAACTCAAGGATGAAGAAGGAGTGCAGACGACCAAGAATCAAGTCAGAAATATTTGGGGTTGCGGCACTAGAGTTCGTTCAAGATAAATGGCTTGTAGCAAATTTTGGGGTTGCAACACTGGCGCTATTTGGATTTTTTCTAGTTTTTCTACTCGCCTTGTTTCGTACTTTTTAAGGTAATGAGAGAGTTTTTTAGGGCATCTTTTCTACATACATTCGAGGGTTTTTGCTGAGGGTCTAGAGGGGTGGAGCTTTGGTTTTTCTTGTGTAGAAGAAGGGAGTTTTCAAGTAAGCAAGAGGAAGAAGAGTGGATGCTCTACATTGTGATGATCTTGCTTAAGGGAATTATTTTGATTTCCATTATGAACTAAATCTGTCTTTCTAGAATGAAGAGCTAACCCTATTTGATACTCTTTGTCAAGTGGATTGTTAGGTATTACTAATTATATGATCTCATTTGATTCATTATGTTGTTTGTAATGTTTTAATTCATTTTACTGCTTAATCACCAATACGATGAGTTAGATTGATTATCTAAGCATGGTTATGGAATATACCATATGCTAAACCATGAGCTCCCTTGAATGAAAAGGATAAATGGTCAAGGTACACACCATATGCTAAACCATCTTATTTTGTTTCATTTTGGTCTTGAATTTAATGAGTTTTTACCGCAATTGTGCTATACACCATAGGTAATTGGAACAAATGGAAACACTTGATTTGAACTCACACACCTAATGATCATACATTTGAAAGAACAAACCCAATATAAGCATTGAATCCAACATTCCACTAGCAATGGTTGTTATTTAGTAGTGAAATCAAATCCTTAGACCCTTGCATCTTGTTAATCTCCCTACATTATTATTAGTCATTGATTTTTACCATTTCAATTAGTTTCTGCAATTCCATCCAACATTACACAATATTCTTTTATTTCTAAATATATTCTTTTTAAGGATAGTATAGTTCAGTAACTAAAACTAGTTAAATTGGTTTGGTCATTCTCTGTAGGATTGACCCTTGTATTACATACTATACTATTGTACGTCCATGCACTTGCGAGGAATTATAATTTGAACCATTACTTATGCAACATTATGAGTTTCTTGATCTTAATGTATCTTGATTAGTTTGTGATTTTCACAGAGATGTAGGAAATTAGCTAATTTGGATAGGTTGTTATGACTTGAGAAAGAATAATAATTAATCAAGAGAAACTCATTGTCAATATAAGAATCAACATTGATTATTTAAAACTAATGAAACTAAATAGGATTAATTAGGTGAAGTCATGAACCCCTAAAGGTCTCAACCATTGATCTCTTTTATATATCCAAATTCTGCACCATTGCCAAAGTCTATTAGTTTAAACTTCTCTTATTTCCATCTTTTAACTAAAATTTGATTTTTCAAACAAAATTCAGAGTTAGAGTAATTTGGTACTTGGTAAACTTAGTCCTCATAGGAATGATATCTTACTCAATCTTTATTACTTGTTGACGATACTTGCACTTGCATTGGAAAATCCACAATAGTGGGATATCATAATCCACACCACTTGGGGGCTCCAGCGTCCCTGCTGAACACACCCCCATTATCAGACTGTTGGGGGTCACCACTAATACCTAGGCTCCTATTGTGGTATTGTCTACTTTGCTAGGCCTTCACCACACCTTCTAGGGGTTTTGTCCCACAAAATGCACCTTAACAGATTTCCACGAGCCCTCACACTTAACCAAGGACTCCCCCCCTCACTCGAGCAACGTGGGATCTCACAATCCGCCCCACCTAGAGGTTCCAGTATCCCCGCTAGCCATAACCCCATTACCGGACTATTGGGGTTTAGCTCTGATACCAATTGTAACAACCGAGGCTCTTGTTGATGTATTGCGCGCTTTGCCAACCCTCTAGCACACCTGCCAGGTAAACCTTGTCGGCACCCTAGCCGAGTAATAGGCTTATAGTTTTGTCCCACAAAAGGCGCCTGAACAGATTTCCATGAGCCCCAACACCAAACCTAGGACTCCGCCACTCACTCGGGATTGTAAGATCCAACATCGCTCGAGTGAGACAAGGAGTCCTTGGGTAAGTGTAGGAGCTCATGGAAATTTGTTGAGGTGCCTTTTGTGGGACAAAACCATGAGCCTGATAACCGTCAGGTGTGCCTAAGGGTTGACAAATTGTACAATACCTCAACAGGAAGCCAGGTTATTGCATTAGGCTAGAGCAACCTCCAAATCCTTCTTCTTTTCCTATTGCTGCTAAAATCCTTATTGGAGTTACCCTATATTCTACTGATTTCTTTAAGAAAATTTTAGATGATTTTGCCACCTTGAATTGTATGTGCTGGAGTATGGATTGTTTTATTGCCTATTGAAGTTCCCAATAAACTATGCCTGCTTCTATTGAGGGTTGCATGAATGGATTTCCAGCTTGACATTCTTCACTAGGATGGTTGTCTTGACATAAATGAGACAAAAATTGAGGAATCTAAATAACATTTACCCCCAATTTCTTTGTGAGAATGGAAATAACATTAGCTTGAGTAGCAAGTTGAGTAGCGACAGTGGAAAGTGCATTGACTTCCTAAACTCTACCTGGTTTCTTTGCTATCACCCTCTCACTTGGCCATTCAAAATTATTGGTGGCTATGTCTTCTAGCATCTTATATGCCTCATCTTCTATTTTCTTTATCAGCGCTCCACTTGTGGAGGAATCAATCAAGGATCTAGTAGTTCCAGTCAATCCATTATAGAAAGTTTGAACTTGCATCCACTTGGGCAGCCCATGATGTGGACATTTTTGCAACAATTCCTTCTACCTCTCCCAAGCATCATAGAGAGTCTTGCCTTTGTATTGGGTGAAATTGATGATCTCTATCTGCATCTTCACTATTTTTTCTATAGGGAAAAATTAAGCAATAATTTTTTAGACTAAATTATCCCAACTAGTAATAGAATTTGCAAGTAGAGAATTTAACCAATTCTTTGCTTTGTCCCTCAAAGACAAAGGGAATAACTGAAGGCGAATAACATCATTAGAGACTCCATTGTACTTGAAAGTATCACATATTTTTAGGAAGTTCATGAGGTGAGTGTTTGGATCATCATGAGGTCCATCCGCAAATTGGATTGAAGTTTGGATCATCTAAATTATACTTGGATTGATCTCAAAGTTATTTGCTTCAACTGCAGGTCTGTGTATGCTTGAGTGAATCTCTCCCATAGTAGGAACTGCATAATCCCTCAAAGTCTTGGGCTCCTCTTGAATCTCAATTCATTGTGCTTTTTGTTCAACCATGATCAGATTTAGCTTGCTAACTGGTACTCTTCATGCCATACCAAGAAATGCATAACACCTGAAAAGAAAAAAAGAAAATCAAAGAAAAACTAGAGTTATTTGTTTCGAGATTGGCAAATATAATAGTCCCTCACAATGACACTAAAAATGTGTTGTGGAATTTCCTAAATGTAAGTGTATGTGTCGTCAACAAGTAATAAAGTTTAAGTAAGAGATCATTCCCATGATGACTGTCTACACCAAGTACCAAATTACTCTAATTCTGAATTTTGTTTGAACAAGCAAACAATGGTAGGAAAAGAAAAAAAATCTAAACTAACAGAAATTGGAAAGATTACAGATCTATATAAGTAGAGAATTAACATTTAAGACATCTAGAGGTTTCGAGTTCACTGGATTAATCCTATTCAATTTCACCCAATTTAATCAATAAGTGTTTATTCCTATGTTGATAATGAATTTATTTTTTTTAATTATTATTCTTTCTCAAATTATAATAATCTATCTTAGTTAGCAAATTTTCTACATCTCTATGAAAATTTTGAACTAATCAAGATGCATTAAGATCAAGAAATTCATAGTGTTACATAAGCCTCATGGATATCTCTATCATCACGATAATCTTATAGTGTTTAATCATGTTTTAAGTCAGTTATTGCTTCTCAGCCTCAAATTGAATTACAAATCATATACAAAAGGCTAGCATAGTTTCACAAGCATTAAACTTAGATTAAACACTCAACACAGATAGTGAATAAACATCTGATTGCATTAAACTAAATAAAACTGAATATTCATAATCTAGCTACATCGCTGCCCTATAATAAAAAGTTTAGCTCATGATGAAACTAAAAGAAATCAGAAACATGTCTTAAATATGATTGAGAAAAGAAAAATAATTGAAAACTAATTGAGAAATATAAGAGAATTAATTATCTCCAAATAGCACTCCCTTCTCTTCATAGCAATCCCTCTTGCAAATATTCTCTTTTGCACCAAAAATCTTCTCCTTGCTAGGTTACATCCTCCCCCATCTTTTCCAACTTAAAACTCCTTTAAATAACCTAATTTAAAGTTTAGTGGCACCTCCATACATATTAGAACTGCATCCTTGCACAAAGAAATATTAAACTTTCAAAAATATTAACTTCTTGCACACCCCAATTGTTTATCAAAGAAATATTTAGTATTTTGGTCATAATTTTATCATAGGATATCCAAATCATGTGATTATTGATAATTTAGAAATATAATTTTAATATATACAACATTTATGTTGAACACTTTTTCTGAATCAGACTTTATATATGCTAAGCATTGCCTCAAATTGACACCTATTAACGCGCATCTAAAGTTGCTTTCAGAGATCTCTAGAGATGGTTGCACTTTTTTGGCCATAATTTTCTCATACAAACTTATAATTATGTGATTTTTTATTTTTTAGAAATCTAAGAAGAAGGGATACAACTTTTACGTTGAACAAGTTTTCCAAATCAATCTATATCTATGCAAAATATTGACTACAAGTGATGCTTTTTTGCATGTTTAGCTTCTCTTTAATAGTTTTTGATACCGGAAACATAAACTAACTCTATTAAGTATAGTATTTAATCAAATATGATTATAAATCAATTAAATCATATTAATTAAGATTCAAAACATAAAAATTTAGGTATTCAAAATATGATAAATTATGAGCATATCAAAGACAAGAATTGTGTGAGTAACCACTAATACCACATATTGAACATACCTCAACAGAAACAGGTTGTTTTTTATTTATCATCCTAGAGCACATCATCTTCATCTATTTCACAAGCTCTGAAATCTACATAAAACATTTAGTGTAGAATTTACTTCATACATTCCTCAAGATCTACCTCTAACACCCTTCGATTGCAAATTTTCCCCTAGCATCTCATAAAGACCATATGTTTCCTCTGAGATACTCTCCTAGGGCTCCACCTATAGCATTATAAACCATGGATTGACATGGTTGTGTTAGTCCATCATAGAAGAATTGATTAAGAAACTCTAAAGGATAACGATGGTGAGGACATTTGAGAAAAAATGTTGCTATCTTACCTTTCAATTCTACAATTTTAGTATGAGAATAGAATTTACCAATGAACTTATTGCACACTACATCCCATGTGCTTAGTGACCTAGGAGCTAATGACATGAACCAGGTTTTAGCTACATGCTTCAAGGTGTATGGGAAACATCTCATTTGCAGTTGATCCTCAGTAAGTCCCTACAAAGGAAAAGTTTGAATAGTTCTGTAGAAATCACAAATGAAAGCTAATGGATCTTCTACACCTACACCATGAAAAGAATGAAGTATATTTAAGTGTATATGTTTCAGCTCATAGTTTTTGGCATTATCATTCAAAATAATGCATGAAGGCAATATTCCTATGGTAGGGCGTGCAAACTCCTTCATAAGCTGCTGAGCTTGTTGAGCCATACTGTTGTCCATGTTTTCATCCATATGTTATTATTCTTCACTTAGGCTCTTTTTCTCTAATTCCACTTCGCCAATTCAATCATTCAAGGGAAGTATCACTGGATTCAATGATCGTCTTCTATGCATTCATAGTTTTGTAAAAAGAAATAAAGTTATAAAACTAAAAATCCTAAATACAATAAAGTACAACAAAGAAAAATAAATAAATAATTATAACTAAATTAATCGAAGAAATTTAAAATCAATTCCTCAGCAATGATGCAAAAAACATGATGGTAAATTTTTAATTCCTCACAAGTACATGAGCTATAGTAGTAAATCGTGCAAGTACAAGGGTCGATGCCATAGAGAATTGTCTAAACTGATTTATTTAAGTCTATCTACTAAAATAAAAACTATTCTAATTTAATATGATGAAGTGAAGCTAAGTAAATCATAGTGTAAGGTTAAGAAAAATAACAGAAATAGTGATAGTGAGTAATGTAAAAGAGTTTCTCAAATTACAAGACTCTAGGTGTTCGATTTCACTACTCAATGATATCCTATGTTATTAAGATGTTGGATTCAATTCATTATCTTGGGTTCATTCTATCCAATGTATGATTATTATCATTAGGTGTGTAGGTTTAAATCAAGTATTTTCACCCTTCCAATTACCTATCATGTGTAGTGTAATTGATGTGAAAACCCATTAAGATTAGAACAACTTTAATAAACCAAATAGATTGGTTTAACATAAGGTGTGTACCATAACCATCTAGCCATTCATTTAAGAAAGCTCACACTTGGTTTAACATAAGGTGTGTACCATAACCATGTTCTCAGATAATTAGTTTATTTCATAGAATTGGTGATCAAGCAATTTAATAAATCAAATGATTGTAATAAACATAGTAAATGAAACAAGATAAAACTGAATTAATTAACCAATAATCCTTATTTAACATAGAATAACCATGAGGGCTATATCTTCACCCTAGAAAAAAAATTAGTTCATGCTGTAAACAGAAAGAACACTCTTCGAAATATGCAAGTTACAAAACTTAGAATCTCTCTTGTTCCTTTATTTCTCACATACACACTCTATGCTGAACTCTCTGTGTGTTTTACTCTATTTTGGATATCCCCTTAAATAACCCAAGTAGCAGGGTTTTAGTAAACTTCTCCACAAACTGCAATGCCTCTACTCACAGAGATCCTCTTATAACAATAACTCTATCCTTGTACATGAAAAGATAGGTTCCAATATGTTGCAATGCATAAAATGAGGAGTTCTAAAATTAGACTAATTTACTGCACATCTTGGACTTTAAAATTATCTGCTTCCACACTTCTATTCACTTCTCAATTTTGCAACTTCCAAACAATTAGTTGCTACACATCCATCTTCAAAAAATTTGAAACATAATTAAGCTTTCAAAATCAACTTGTAAAAACAACTCAAATAATGCAAATTCCAAACGTTGTGGCACCCAACATCTCAAACACTTTAGAACATCTCAAATTCCCATGTTTTTCACTTCTGTTTCAGCATTTAGCATCTATTTGGCACTTCTGCATCATCCAAAATTGTTTTCCACATAGTTTGAAATTAGTTTTCACATCATTTGAAGTTTTCACATCTTCTGAAGTTATTTTTTTTTTTGGACTAGCTAAAGTGGCGGAATTGCTTCTTAGTTTTGCATCTGAAATCACTTTGGACATCTGAAGTTATTACTTTGAACATTTATGTTCGGTAGCAGTTTCAATGTTTTGACCATAACTTTCTCTAAAAAAATCAGAATCAAGTGATTTTGATTAGTTGGACAGATAATTTGAAGGGATACAACTTTTATGTTGAATACTTTTTATGAATCAACCTATGTTTGTGCCACAATTACCTCAAAGTGATGCCTTTCTTAGACCACCTATTCTGGATGTTGTTTCATCTATCGACAATAGTTGTAGTGTTTTAACCATGACTTTCTCATCGAAACTTCAAAACATGTAATTCTTGATGTGTTGGAAATATAAGATGTGGTCTACAACTTTCATGTTGAACACAATTTCTGAATTGGACTCCATCAGTACCATAATTTGCCTAAAATTAATGCCTTTTGTAATCTTCAGTTTTTTTTTACATATTTTGACATCTGAAACAGAAACAAATTTTGTAAAGTGCTATATTTATTCAAATGAGATTATATACCACTAAAATTATATCAAAAGAGGATCTAAAACATGTGAATTTAGGTATAAAAACATGATATATTATGAGCTTATCACCCACCAATCTCTCAAGCATCCTATCAACTAAAGGGAGAGGAAAATGATCCTTTCTTGTGGCTACTAATAAGTGAATTTTATTCACTTATATCATATCATTTTAATTGATCTTTGGCTTATTCTTGAGCTATTTTAGTTGATTTAATGTGATTGTTATTTGTGTTTGTTTGTAAGCACACAAATGCAAGAAAGGGGAAGAAAACATGGGAAAATCAACAAAGATGACAGAGAAAATGCAATGGAGTTGGAGAATAAACAAACTGATGCAAGTAGAAAGAAAATGGTGGAAAGCAACCAAGAGCCATAACCCCCAACACGTGAAGGAGAAGGCATTAATGGGCAGAAGTTGGGGTCCATGGCCCCCAATTTGAGGGCCGCGGCTCCCAAATGGGCGTAAAGTGTTGCATGGCATACTGGGATTACAGGCCGTGGCTCCTAATTTGAGGGCTGCGGCCCCCAAAATTGCAGTAGTTTGGCTATTTTTAGAAACTTCATGCGTTTATGCATAAAATTATGCAATTTACCTAAGATATATTTAACCCTAATTAGGGGAGGTATAAATAGATGATTAACACATTCATGAAGGGACTTTTGAGTAAGAGAGAAGTCGCTAGCAAGAAGAGGAAGTTTTGAGCAAAGAAGATTAAGGGGAAAGATTTGCTACATTGTAACACCCCACCTCCCTGGAGCGTTACTAGTAGTAAATTCAGAGGAAATTCTGATAGTGTCTCCTCTAATTTACCACCGTTGTCCTGTATACAACATGCTAAATCATAATAATTATATAACAAATACCCTCAAATATGCAAATATAATATGGCCACCTCCAGACCCTACCATTTTCTACACAAATTATATAACTGCCTCCTTCAAAACATACATCACCACAACACCCACAGACCAAGATCGGGGTACACTGTACCCTAGCTGTCAAATCATATACACCCACATCATAAAATGACATGCTATAAAACTAAGTAATGATATATGTCTAATATACATCCCAAAATCCATCCAACAATATACATCATCATGCATCATGAAAAGGAGTAAAGCCTCTATTGGTGTCATGGCCTAGCCCCGTTGCGAGAACTAACACCCTGTTGGGTTCCGTCCTCTAACTTGTCAGCTAAAAATTTAAATAAAAGGGTGAGTCTGGGCAAACTCAATAAGCAGGTAAGTAGAAAAAACATGACTATAAACAATGTAATAAACAATGGCAAATAGAGTAATAAACAAATATACAAATAGGCAAAATATGTCATGCCATATGCGGGATGTCATAGTCAGTTAGTGGTCAGGTTCATTAAGACTTTAATGCTAACATCTTATTAATTATTTCATACACATACTTATAATGATATCGTATACATAGTTAATTGGTCAATACTGGCTCGAAGACCAATACTTCATACTACCCTTTTATATCTGCCAATCCACGATTACCTCTTATACTCGTATACTACCCCACCATCATCCACACACTCCTCCCCGAGAGGCACACAAACCAGAATACTACCCTTTCACTCTTCAACGTGTCAG
>JAYJMB010041946.1:0-29518 GCA_036873735.1 Pouteria campechiana
CTTTTCTATTTTCTTTTGGCAAACTCCACCCACATTCCACATTCCCTAGCTTTTTTCGCATTATTAATGACCAACACCTGTATTTCTTTTAAAAAAATTCCTTATGTTAGAACAAAAAAACTGACAAAATGAATTATATTTGCAGACTTGCATAAGCAATTAGCTGCTGCAACCTGCGCTGCAGCCGTGAGACCCTCAGATGCATATCACTGGTCTCTCTCTCTAACATGACATTTACCAATCTCAGCAACCCCGCGTCTTCTCAATATTACTTACACTTTCAATTATCACTCATACCTTTACTTACACATTATCTATATTTTCAATTATCACTTACAGCTTCACTTACATGTTATCTATACATTCAATTATCACTTATACCTTTGCATTTTACATTGTCCGAATTTCTTTCGCACTCTCTCTTTATATTGCAATCTTTCACCACTATCTAAATCCATTGCTAGAGCTTTTTGGCAAAAAATGAAGATACTTCACTCACCTAGCAAGATGGCCAATGGAAGTAGCAATCAGAAACCTCTGCTGGGGTATTGGACTGGAATGTATTAGGCACAAGAATCGGCCTGACAATATGCCACCTTTAAACTGATCAACCTACCTTATTTTTTGTTTAATAACACAAGGGAAGCCCAATCAGTAAGATGGTTCATTCAATTGTACCAATGGGACCAAGCTCTTATGGCAAAATCCGTGACAATAAGACGACTCTTAAGATTCATTCCATGACATTAAAGAATGCATTATAGCAACGACATAACCAAATGGGTCCAATGGGCATGCGAATCATCCCTACCCACAGTGAAATAGCCATCCACAAAGTTACCAAACTGGCCACAGGTGTGAATGAATAATCAAAATTCACCTCTGTATATATAAGCACTGATCTTACACCGTTGCTTCAGCAGCCAACAGAGCTCAAGGATAGAATATAATTTAGCCAAGACAATGAGAATGGATACAATCCAGAACCCATTACAACCTCGATTTGAATGAATTTGCCCCTTTCCCTAGCAATGGAAAGAAAAAAAAATAGATAACCATCGCAAGAACTGTACACTCAACAAACTCCTGTTTTGTACAATCATGCTACCCTCCTTTTAATGAGTCTCTTCCACTGAGAAGCAAAAACGTCACCATCTCCTCGACATCTTCATTGACATGATCTTCTGCCTCTTGTGGGCCCGGTGCTTGGCAGCAAGTCTCAGCTTTCTCTTGGCATTGCGCATGGGATTGACAACAGCCATCAGCTTTTCTTCCTGCTTTCTCTTGTCTCTTTTTGCCTTCAGATTCTTCCTAATCATGTTATACACTTGAACAAAGTTCTCAGTGCCCAACACCTTCTTGATGCTGTCACAAACATCTTCTGCTAATTGCTTGATTTCATCTAAAGAACAAAATGCATAAAAAATTTTCAGTTGGCCATGTCAAAATGTAGTAACAATTATGATCAGAGAAACATCTCTCTCTCCCTCTCTCTCTCTCTCTCTACACACATGCACACGCACACACACACACACACATGGCAAGAATTCATAATGGACGTCAGACAAAGAAACAAAAATCAAATGTAGACAAACAAGTAGTTCAGCAAGAATGTCAAAGATCTATCAAGTAAATCACTCTTGGTTAATGTATTAGGTAGCAACATGTAATGAGCTCAGGTCTATTCCCATGTAATACCGCACGAGAATGATTCCAAGCAATCTTATCAAAACCAAATTAGTAATTGAACCATTTGGTTGAACCGAACTTCATTAAAAGAATTTCAAATCTAAAAGAAGCTGTAAACAATGCTCTGAACAGCAATCCAACCATGCACATCAACCATTATTCCAAGTAAGCTAATGAAGTCATTTGGTAACCCCCATTTATACAACTATCATTTAACCAAATCTTGGAAGCTTCTAAACCCACCTTCTGGTTGAACTACATCAGCCATAGTTAGTCCCAGTCAGACTTGTCAAAGTGGCCACTCCATTCAGTTATGACAACACTGGTTCCAGGAACTACCTTTAAAGGCCACCCAAAACACATCTTATCTTTTCATCCCTAGCACTCCAAATGTGCAACACCATAAAATGACACCATGTTACTAGGATTATGAATTATGTCTAACAGGTATTATGGTGAATGAGGGATTGGGAACAGAATTATTAAGTCATGACTTCAGCCGGTGAAAAGTGGATATTACCTCAAGGATCTTGATCACAGCAAGATAGGGTATTCTGCTGCTTTCAAGCTGCCCAACTAAAGAACCCTCTTAGAGACAGTAATTGGAGTTAATCTTTTGCATGTGGGACTATTTGGCTCTATCTTAGAAAATTCACAGGCAGATACAAACATATCTCAATGCCTCATGCATAGAAACATTGCTCTATTTGAAATTACTGTTTACCCATTTATTTTTATGGATTACAAAACAGCTGTTCAATTACCTTGTAATATATAAAAAGTGACCTGTCATCAATTTATGTTTGGTTTGTTGCATCTGAACTAGTTTACAAAGCAAAACATGCAGGACTTACCAGTAATGACTTTCCCAGAAAATCCTTCCCGTACTTTATACAATGGTAGCAACATGTGGGATGCATAATCATAGCAACCTTCTTTACCAATTCGTGATGAGATCAATCTGAAGGAATTGAATACCACCTTCATCTGCATAATTTCATATTGTTAGCAACATGCTGAGGCATGCATTACATCCATAGATACTAAAACAGGCAACATTTTAGAGAAACAATAATGTAAAAATCATAAAAGTTCATAGGATGATGTATGTTGGAAATTATTCAAAGAAATCAATTTGTAAATCTTTAATAAATTACCTGAATATCCCCCATTTTAAGGGATAATTTCCCCATTTTTACAAGCAAAGGTGCAACTAGCAAAGATGGAAGATCCTCAATTTTGTTTTGATTATTCTGATTATTTATGAAGGTCCCACTTGGATCATTGCTTGAAACCAACTGAAATGCAATTCTTGCTTTTCTAGAACCAAGCAACTCAAAAGCCTTTCCAAACTGGTTCTGCTCGTGCAACTCTATGGTGGACAAGATTTCATGTGGATTAATGCCTTTCCTCTGTTCCACAAAGAAGTGTAGAGCACATATTGCAAAGACAAGATTTTGTGTGATGATGTTGCCAGTAGAAGCATCAATTAACTGTGACTGAAGTTGGCAACATAGGGAAACGGCTATTGAAAAGATTCTACTAGGCGTCATCAATGATAATCCTGGGTCCAAGTGTCCATGATCAAATCTGCCACTCTGTGATACAGCTGCAAAATATGAGGCCACAAGGCGAGTGGATATGTTTCGCAACCACATGTGGGGATACAGTAGAAACTTGCTAATAGCTTCCCAAATTCTCTGAAAAAGAAGAAGAAGAAGAGAATAAATAGAAAATAGAATAACTAGTGGAATATTACCAACCAAATAAATAAATACAGTCCAAAATAGGTGGGAAAAGAGACCAAACACCCAAGGACAGATCTGCAAATGAAGCTGAAAATAAATGGAATACAATTGGATTGAAGATAAGAACATAAAAATCAGGGCAACCAAAACAAGTAAACTCAAATTCATAAAGCAACTATATTTTGCATTCTTTTGCACTGAAACTTAAAAACTTAAATCTAGCAATATGGTGCTATTTTATTTTATTTTTTGTCTTATTTATTTATTGATGTTGTGGCGTAGAATTCTGGGTTTTAGTCCCTCAAAGAAGACACAATAGCAGCAGTAAGGCACCATTTCTATAGAACACACAGTCTCAATGTCTTTTTAGCTTTTCCTCATCAAAGCCCAGATTAATCCACATGGCATTCAGTAAGATGGTACGAGCACCCATATCTGACCCAAATATCAAGCCCGGATTTTTTTTCCCATTTAATATTTCCTTCCAATTCACTTTTCTGATTAGTCTCCATGTTGTTTATTCATTGGTTCATCCATCCTTTCTTTTTTCTCTCTATTCGTCGGTGCATCTCTTCCACCACTGTTTCAGCAACCTTTGCCATTTCCTTCTTATCTCATGAACAGATTATTTCTATGACCCCTGACCCTCAAATCCTTAAGCATGCTTCCACCCTCCCCAACCTCATGAAGTATGTCATATTCATGCCTGCACTCACCCTTGATGGACTTGCACCCTCATTTCAGAATATGCTGACACATGAAATATTGGCCTTAGCTGTCAACCACTTAACAAGTAGCATGCAAGAACTCAAGTGTAGCTGCATTATGTCAACCACTTAACAAGTAGCATGCAAGAACTCAAGTGTAGCTGCATTAGTTCATATAAGGCAAGGACAATGCCTCCATGCAATGTCTGAAAATAGGGCAAGATGAGCAATTGACATTGAAGTACATGACTAAAATGGATAGCACCTTTCTTTTTCTTTCTATTTGTACAATAATGTGCTGAAGCAAAATCCGCACAAATGAAACAATTAATAAATCACCAAACAAATAAACTCAAATAGCGACAAACAAATAGGGAATTATCAAGAGACCTTAACATGGAATAGAGGAGTGATTTTAAAAAGCCACTAGGACAACATGTCAAAGTATTAACAATGCTACTCAACCACGATGATATAAACGCCTTCCAAAGATGAAGTTTTTGCATATCTGCCTGTCAGAAATGTCTAGAATACATGGCTTACACAGAATCCCCACGAGATATAAATCCACTCTTCAACTTTTAACAACATGGCATGCAATTGCATGGAAGTGATCAACAAGAAGATGAAGAAGAAGAGGAAAAAAAACAGTTGGAATATCATATTACTGTTGTTTGATATAGCAACTGCATTCTTAATAATTCAACAGTTGTTGCACTTTTCAAATCCATCAGGTGGTTTAAGGTGTCCTGAATTGGTTGGAATGGCCATCTTTTGGAGCCCGCATTGATCTGTCTTCACTCCATTGATAAATCCATTCCATTGAAAGAGTAAAATGTGATGAGAGAAAAAAGCCATTTATTACTGCCAACATTTTACCATTGTTTGTGGTTTAATGCAAAAATACTTTAAATAGAATCATGGAAAAACTAGATGAGAACAGGAGAATTTTGAGAAGTTAGAACAAAGTCGCTCGACAGAGCACATCCATCAATGTATCTAAGAGAAATAACAGACTAATTAATAAAGGCCAACACATGCACTAAAACAGAAACAACTATACTAAACAGGTAGTTCCATACCTCAACATCTTTTTGTAAATACAACTCTGGGCAATGATTTAGCATTTTCTCAAACATAACAAGTGTGTAGTATGCCTCTTTCCAGAAGGGAATTGTAGATTCACTAGAAGTATTTAGTTCTTCATTAATAACCTTGTCAAGAGCAGACATCATAATATTATGTGCCACTTGCAATATTTTGTTGATATGTCTTTGGAATTCTTTCCCCATGACTTCAACCAGTAAACCTAAGACCTGCATAAATCTCGCAGAGACTTAGAATGAAACCCCATAGGTTGAACAAATAACACAGTTGCAAAAGCATCATGAGCCTCCAAAGAGAAATTAAAAATTAACATTGATCATTGAGGCCAACTATGCCATGGAGTGTGCAAGCAAGATACAGAGCGATGCTCTTACTATGAATATCAAAAGGCATATTTGAAAAAGAAAAACAAGATAGTGTTCATAGAAGACAAAGCTTCATTACCTAGCATTAAAACAACCACAACCAGTTTTTTTTTTTAATTTTAAAAATGGAAGGCTCAAGCAAACAGTAACATATATATATATATATATCTTAAGAAAAGATTTAACTTTACACCATGATACAAACAAATTGAATGAGCATCAAAACAAGCCCAAATCATTTGATTCAAACAGTTTGACGACTTTGGCTGAGATTTTTAACAACTGTTTTAGCCGTGACAGTATATGGTGATATTAGAATCTTCTCTAACATTGCATTAAAATAGAAGGTAAAGTATCATTACAAATATATGGTTTTGTGCGGAATCTAAACTGGTCTGACTGAATAATGTACAAAGTTAGCCACAGAAACACTTGGGTTAAGCGGATGCTTGATAGATACTGGAAAGGCTTGTATCAGTGTCATGAATATAGTGATAAATCCTTGTCATGTGGTTGAGGGTACAGAGAATCCTGTTGCAGCAACGTTTTAATAGCCATCCCTTGGATGGTATAGCAGAAAAGCAGTAATCAGATTGCTAGAACCTAATAATAGTGTCGAGAAGCAAATTGTTCTCTACAAATTCGGGCAGCATCACCATTTGCCTTGTTGAAGCTTTCCAGCACAGATTCAGGCTTAGAGACTTCTAGTCTCATCATACTTCATACTTTATCTGATATATTTCCTTTCCCTATTTAATTAAATTTAAATTCTAGTTTTCTGTCAAACAGCTAGGCAAAATTGTAGTTCATTGAGTTCTATGTCACAGTGAACAAAATGCCACTTGGCGCAGTTTTAAAGACCATTTCGTTTGACATAAATAATTTAATAAGCTAAAAGAGTATTTCACACCCTACTATAATAAGAGACTGAAATCACAGGTTTTGTGAATAAAATTAAAATGGATGAGAGAAAATGATTACAAATATAGGTAATGATAAGGAAAAAGTAGGGTTATTATGATAGATGGACATCATATGTTACATGTGTAAAATTTATTATTTCCAATGGTTAATGCATTTCCATCCCCATTTCCACTAATCACCAAAAACATGAAAAACTCTTCATGCTCAAATTCAATGGAAAGATGTATTACAACGGTACAACCATACAAAATTTATTAAAATGTGAATCTAATCAAAGCACACACCTGTCCTGCAGCACTCCAAAGATGTGGTTTTTCATCAGTATACCATGAGAGACTGTACTGAAAAATGGGATGAAGGGCATGCCGGCTACTGCGACTAATTAGAAGTTTTATTGCAGCACCAACCATGGAACGAACTTTATTATCACTGTCATTTGCCAAACAAACAACCAAATGAAGGAAAAAGGTCTGAGCTTGGCTATCCAAAACACTCTTTGGAAATTTCATAATAATCACATGGATCATTTCAAGCACAGCTTCTCTTCCAGAGGGATGTTCATAGCTGAAAATTTTACACCACCATAAGAAAGATGAAAAGTGAAAACATAGCTAAGGAATCTAGAAACAGATGAACATAAAAAAGATGAAACTTGAATTTCCAAGAATTTAGGAAAGATGAACTCCTACCTCAGATTAGTAAGCAAAAAGTCCAGATGCTGTTGTAACCGCTTATCAGAAAGCTGATAGTCTAGAAGGAACTGCAATAGAATTTGGCTACACTTCTTCCGAATTGGTTCAAGCTGAGTTGTGATCATCAATTCTGCAACTCGAGTAACAACATCGTAGATCTCTGGGACAACCAACTTCTGACCAATTATCGCTTTTAAAAGTGAAAGCGCAACAAAGGAAGGATTAGTTTCAAGGTCAACAAATAGTGGAAACTGGATGAGCATATGCAGTTGATCAGTCAATAGAGAAATCCTAGAGCTTCGCAAGAGGACACTCAATAATTTCAGGCAGGATTCCATTAAAGGGCTTCTGGTATTAACAGATCTTCCAGTGAAATCCAAAAGCAAGGTCTTTAGCCTATCAGCCTGAGCTTCAAGAGATGGCAGGGGCAGTCTCACCAATGGAGCAAGGCATTTGACAGCTACTGACAGAACATCTTCGTACTTGGAATTCAAGCAATTACCAAGCAGTATAACAAATGGATCTAACATTGATAGCAATTGGTTCTCTTTCTTGTTTAACTTCAGATTCTTGAGGCGATTGTGCAATACCCCTAGAGCAAATACTGCAATCAAATGAGAATTTTGGACTCCCCTGCTGACAAACTTACCAGAATTTCCTTGTTTAATAACCTGATTATTGTGTTGTCCATCAGACTTTGCCCCGAATTTGCGCTTATCTATCAGATTTTCTTCTGTTATAAAATCTTCAATGAGTCCATAAATAAAGATAAAAAGGTCAACCTGAATTACAGATGGATTACATTCAATTCCTGTGGCTATGTAACGCAGCATTGTCTCGAGTTTAGCCTTTACTTTTTGTGTGCGATGCTTGCACAGATGAGCTTGAATAGGTGATAGCAGCTTTAGAGCATGGGTTTTGAATGTAACATTCTGTGAGATAAGCTTTAAGGTATCAAAAGATTTTTTCTTTCTAGTTTCTTTCATCTTTGAAGCAATCTTCTCAACTTCCTTCTCGTCAGCAACATCACCAAGAATATCATTTTCAATTATGTTGAGTACCTCTTCCACACAGAAATCCAACTTTCCAGTGCTATCATTTGACAGAGCCTTTGTTAATATAAAGTTCAGAGTATATCCCAGAATATGCACCTCATATCCTCTCTTCAAGGTGGCTCTTAAAGCTTTAATTATGAAATGCAAGTATTCAAGTCCCAGCTCCTGCAAGCAAGCAGCCAAAGCAGACCTAGCCTCATCTCGTATGCTTTCCAGACGGTGCTTCAGGAAGTTACAAATTCGACGAATGATGGTAGGCAGATGTGATTCTAATGTGTCCAGAGGTAACAACTTTAGCAACTTCAGATAAGCAAGGCTACTGATGACATTAACACTCTCTGTGTCAGAGGTTGCTAACTTCTGTATTTTTGGAAGTACAGAAATTTGTAGGGAGGCCTGTATTTCAGGAGGGACATGAGACATAAACCCACTTTGAGTCAATGGAGTGGCAGAACTCCAATCAACTGTATCAGTTTTTGCACTCTCAAGATTATCTTCTGCGCCCTGACTGCCAACAGTTTCAGAAAAGTGAAACCTGTCTAGGACAGAGCAAATCAAACGTAGGAGGACTTTATGTTTGTCTGGCTTCAAGCTCATGTCCCGGAAGCATCTCATTAAAAATTTGTGGTATGAATCCCACTGCATAGAACTAGATATAAAAGCAAGAGTTTCTACACAAGCATCTCGAACATGCTCTCCCTTTCCATCTTTTACATCAAACAGCATATTGAAGAATAGTGGAACAAATACTTTCATCATGATTTTCTGCAGGTAACAGAAGTACTCAGCAAGGTTCAACAGAAATCATCCTCAATATTATTAAGTAGAAGAAGGGGATTTTTTACCTCAGCTAAATTCCCTGCATCTATGACATTTCTGAAACGTGATAATGCCCTTGCTCTTCTATGTTTCTGCAGCACGAAAGCCAAATGGCAAAATAAGAATGACCTCACAGCTGATTAATGTATGGAAGAATGTAAAATAATTGCCTCTAATTCTTTTGTGTAAATCCAAGCCTTTCCACGTGCACACTCAGGCACTATCAGAGAACAAATGCAAATGATGTGCAAACATGCAAATGAACCAGGTGTAATGAGAGGTTAAAACATCTGGATCAGAAATGGATCCTATGGATAATTCATCATGTAAAATACTGTGCTGATATTCAAATGGACCAGGTCTGGAACAGATCTTAAAGTTGATCTAACTGGACTCACTCCTGAAGTTACTCAAATAGTAGTGAATGACCCTAAAAGTAACCTGTTCTAGAATAAACCATCAAAAAATCCTAAACAACAACACAAAAAGGGTATTTTTAATAATAAAAAGTAAAAAGGTAGGGGAAAAAATGCATTGGGTCCTTTAACTAGATTCCTACAGTGAATAGTAGGAAGCTACACCATGGCAGTCGAAAATGGCTACTAAAAGACCATTACAGCCATTACATGGCCATAATGCCTGGGGCCATTACCCTGGTCATAATTGCCAGCAGTTAAGGTCTTGTTTCTACCTTTTCTTCAAATTTTGTCACCAATATACTCTCATTACCATCTCTCCTAAGAATACACTTATTACAAATCAAGTTGAATTTGTTTTATTTTGAAGATCAAAAGCCAAAATTTGATGTTAGAGTTGCCTCAAAAAACCATTACATGCAGTAATGACGCAGGCTATGAAAGCCAGTTACCATTATTAATACCCTAAGCAAAAGTTGGATAGAATCAACTTCAATCAATTCATCATTTATAAATGGATTTGAGTATGATAATGAACTACAGCAATGATGAATTGAGAATTTTTCTCAAGAATCAAATGCAGGACCCAATCCATACTTGATGTGAATCTAAAATTTTACGTGGCTAGACCCAAGAATCAGCTTATGCACTCATAGGTCACCATGTGACTCATAGACTGTCAAAGGAAGCAGCATATGCGACACGGATGGCTTACTTTCAGCTGAGGTACCAACTAGCATTGTGGAATACTGAACAAGGATCTCAACACAAACTTGAGGGATTTCAGCAAAATCTACCTGTAAGTGGAGTATGTTATTAAAGAAATCTACTTCAGCATCATCACTGCATAAAGGTCTGCAGGAATCCAGGGCTGGTATTCCATGAAGATTCAGAATCATATCCCGAAGTAATGAAATCCATTCCTGAAACCATAGAGTACACATGAATTAGCCACAAAAATAAGTGTTTCTGCTGAGTAAAACAGCAAGCATGTAAGTACCTTTTGAATGGACATCTCTCTGCACATCGCACGACTCATATGCAAAAGAAAAAAATTATTTATGAGGCGCTTAATGCATGATCTGCTCAAAGCATCAACTACAGGCATCTTCATCCTGCATGCTTCATCACAGCACTGAATATCCTGGCAACCTGGCTCTTCATGCTCCAAAATCGATGCAGCAAACAGAATAAATGATAATAATGACCTTGAGGCACTTTGCCTCAGAATCAGATCATCAGATAACATATCGTACACACAATGAGACAATATAACTAACACATGATCTTCCTTGAGTGAAGGAAACAAGTCTGGCGTAATTTTTTCGTAAGCATTGACTCTAGTATCATAATCAGGCTCACCAATTTCTGAGACAGATATTGCATTTAATTCACGTATGAGTTTAGCCTGCACCCGAGCCCAGGAAAAGGACCATGATCAAAATTGGAGAAATGAAAATAAGTCATTCCTTGCTAAAGAAACACCAATCAAACATAGAGAAAAAATGAGATCCAGTGGTGATAAGTGTTACCAGAAAGGCTACAGAAGAATCAATTACAGAAAGACCGTCAAGAACATCACAAACTGATAAGCGGATATTCAGTCCAGTAGAAACCAGCAGGAGGCAGACGGCATTCAGAATGTGACTAGCACTTTCACATCCCAACAACGGCAAGATCCCTTGAATGATATGTAAGCCTTCGATGCAGTCGTCTGAGGAGCACAATTATAGTGAGTTTCATGGGGTTGCATATTTTAATTCATGTAAAGTCCCAAAATGCTATTTTTGCAACAATACTTACCTGAGCCAAGATCTTTCTTTCCTAAAAATGGAAGCATAATATCCATGAACTTTGTTGCTGCCAAAGGATCCTTTATATACTTCACTAATAGTCTGAAGATTCTAAGATCTGTCTTCTCAGGCCACCTGGTGGATTTCCTAGAAAGTCGGGAAAGGAAATTGAAAAAGAATTAGACTAACCATAAAGGTAGCACAAAATCATTCTTTTTATTTTCGTGAATGGAAAGGATGCATCTGAAAAGTGAAATATATTCTACCATCCACAAACATGGCCAAGAATGCGAAACAATAAGCTTACTTAAAAATCAATAGTAATCTGCCAACAAGTATATTTCAATATAAAATATAACTGATTCAATCCATGTACCAATATTATTAGAAGAATAGATGCATGAAGGACAAAGCAAAGCATCTAACTTTGGATATTGGAAAGTGTTGTTTTAAAACATGAATAAATAGAAATAAATAGAGAGTAGAGAATGGGAAATGCAGTAGAAGCAACCAATAGAAGTGCAATTGAAATTAATGAGTCACAGATCATAGAGAATTACAACTATATTAGGTTCCTCATCCCTTAAGAAAAAACATGTAGAACCCAATTGAGAAAGTGGTGGAAAAAATAATGCTCAATTCTGATTATCGGCAGATGATTTTAATACCCCATGGGCTGAAACCATCACCAGTACGCATAATTTTACATAATTTATGTTGGGACACATATTTTTGCATTTATTTACATATTTACTATCTTTTGCACTGACAGAAGCTTTGTGCACTGGGTACACCATTTTTTTAGTATCTTTTACTGGGGTTGAATTGCATGTAAACTTCACATATTGTAGAGTCTAAGCTGCATCAATCTTTTACTTGCACCTCTACTCATGCTTATGATGCTTCTATTGGTATAATACTATGTAATAGCTCCTCACATAACAATATGAAATCTACTCTAAGAGCAAGTTCAAATCGCAAAACATTTTATTATGTACAATTTAAATGTGTAGCTCTCACTTCCTAATACACCAATACATTTGAATTGATACTTAATTCCTTATTCTTGTGAAACCCTATGGATTGAACCACACATATGCTTGATTTGGTATCTCAAATACTCTTAACCTGAAACATGTATTGGAGGTATCCAGAGTTTAGATGCATGATTCATTCAGGTAACAGTATTCAGTGGATAGACCTGTCAATAATAAATAAGTTGTAGTCCAAGCACAGGCCAAGA
This sequence comes from Pouteria campechiana, assembly GCA_036873735.1. Taxonomy (NCBI): domain Eukaryota; kingdom Viridiplantae; phylum Streptophyta; class Magnoliopsida; order Ericales; family Sapotaceae; genus Pouteria; species Pouteria campechiana. The sequence continues at coordinate 12,559 of JAYJMB010041946.1, forward strand.
ATGCCAGTGCCTAAGGCTAAAAGCTGAAAAAATAAGGAAATATTAAAAAAAAATACTCTATAAGGTTAAAAGAAAAAATGGGGCGAAAAAGGAAAGAAAAGAATCCCTTCTATTTGTCAATGCCGAAAGCGTAACAAGTGATTGCTTTAGTAGTAATTAATGATATACTGGTGGTCCCAAAAAAGGATATCATTGCTTTTAGCAGAGATAATATCATTTATACCAGAAAACTTAATCAAAAAATAAAAAAATTTCAATAAAACTTCATAAGAAATTAAGATAAATATAAAAACACATTTAAACCAAAGATATTGCTTTAAATGCCGACATTTAATGACCAATGGAAATAGATAAGAGACACCTAATGCAACACAAATGAATTTAACATAACTTTAATACATGGAATTATATATATATAAACGTATGTGAATAATATACACCAGTGTTTGCAAAATCGATATTTTCGGCGAAATTATCATAAAAAATATTGCTACAATCACCCAACGAAATCTTCTTTCCCCTGAAAATTAATAATTTTGCATGTTAGGTAAAATTACCGAAATTATCGAGATTTCGCCAAAAATCTTGAGATAATCTCAAGAAATATCAGTAATATCAAAATTCCCTCCCAAATCTAGAGATTTGGGGAAAAATCTCATCCCTCTATGACAGACGTGAAAAGGGGGGAGATTCTGCTCTATTTCACCCTGTGACTTTCTGAAACCTTATTTGAGTGTTGTTAACTCATTTTCGACGCCTCCATTGTAAGATTTGTGCACAAAAAACTCTATTTTGAGCTTTCGATTTGAGAAATTTTGGCAATAGCAAGGTGGGTTCTTCCGAAATTGGTCAGATCTTCCTCCATGTTGTTTTTTGGGTTTCGAAATCTTCCCTTTTTGAAACTCATTTTCGGAGTGATTGGAGTTTGATTTAAACACCAAATAGCTGCATTTTTGCTGAAAAACTCAATTCTACACCCGATAGTGTGGGACCAGTTCATCATCTTCTTCCCTACGGCCCAAAACTCCATTTCAATTTGATTTTCTAGTAATGGAAGGTTCAAAATCATCAGTAGGGTGTTCGATTGGAGTTTGCAAGAGGTAAAACTCATTTTTGTTTTTTTTTATTTTAAATGGCCGAAGATGGAGCTATTTAATGTAAATAGCAATTTGGGTTTAAATTTTTTGTTTTATTAGCTTTATTTATTATATATTGTTTACAAAAAAATGGTATGATTTTTCTGTTTTTAGGGGTTTAAAAATGTATAATATTAATATTTTTTAATTTATTTTTTAAACAAATATTTTTGAGTTTTTTTTATGTTTAATAGTATGTAATATAATTATCTATAGCCTTAATTTGAGTCTATAAAATTTGGGATAGAATTTGCATTTTTTTTAGATTTTTATAAACTTAATTTATCCAGAAAAAAGGCTTTGTTTATTTTTCATAACCGTGTGACTTAAATCTCTCACTTGGTAGTATATTACATTAGAAATTTACTCTATCTGTGTTTGAGTCATTGATGCTCTAATGCTATTGATAAAACTAGAATATATAAAAAATTCTGGGTTCTAATAAGATAATTTATTGGCCACCTCCCAAAAGATGACTAAACCATATGAGTTTTTAATGGCTTAGGGAGGTTATTACAATTGTTTGAGAAGGCATAAGGGAAGAAAAGTTCAAAAGGGGTTTCGGATGATCATTTATTAGAAACCCAATAATATCTCCAATATTGTTGATAAATAGGAAATAATTAGAGATAATATTGATAATACATCTGATATCATCGATAAATCTGGAATAGATAAAATATCTATTTCTCATAAGATAATTTATCAGCCGTCGCTAAAAAAGATAATATTGAAGATAATATCAATACAGAAAACATTGAGTATAACCCAATAGATGCAAGTCTCCCAGAAAGAATATATTCACACTTCAGACCCCACCATGATACGGCAGCTGGTTGAAATTGCCACTGTTTACAGAATTTCAGTACCATTGAACATTCGTTTTAAACATGATGCATCAGCCCATGAGGCTTAATGTTCTAGAAGCCAAGTAACCAGCTTCCCAAGCAAGACCTTCATCTAAAACTCAAGTGCAATTTAGGAAGAAGCCAATGGTGATCATATCCTGCAACCTACGACAACTAGTAAGAACATAGCTGAATTCCACAACTAAGGAATTCAATAATAGAGTCTAAGCTATTTTTATTCTAGGAATTCGGCTAACTTGAAATTCCCAAACAGGAAATTGAATTGCAAAATTTGCATGGACACTAACCGTATTATGAAAAATTATATACACAGAATAGCAACAGTGTGCATGGTCATTGACCACATTGTGATGTATATAAATAGAATAGCAACACCGCAGTCGCACAAGTAATTTTAAAATTCACATAGACACCCTAAAAACAAAGCTTGGCCAAGTCATTCATAAAGAGGAAATTTGAGAAAGGCGGGTACAATAACAGGATCAAAAGAAATGTGATTAAACAAGAATGAAAGATATTAAACTAAAACCAGAACCCATACCTCTGAGACACTTTGTTGCCGTGAAATAAAGCATGCAAACTAACAATGAGTACATCAACATGAGGAAGTATAATCCCTTTTATTGCACAACCTTCTTGATCCCCAAAATCATTGTCCATATTCAGGAGGTTCTCAATGAAATTAAGAACACAGCCTATAATAGCATCAGAAGCAGTCTTCACTGTTAATATTGAGAATATGGTAGGAACAAGATTCTTCTCCCATTCCAAGAACGAGACAAGTGTAAGGCTTCTGCTCATCGCAACAAAGCATGAGAACAATGAACTTGGTTTCTCACTACTAGAACCCTCCTGCTTGAAGCTATCAATCAATGGTTTCACAGACATAAAGAAGGTGCTCCAAAAATGGGTATCAAAATTATGAGTCTCATACTTATTGAGAACAGAAGAAATGATCTTTAGGCAAAGGGACCTCAAATCCTTGAATTGCTTCATAGTTGTGTTTGTCTGCATCAGGGCAAATTTTGAACAAATTCATCAGTTCCTCCAGTAGCTCAACATAACTCTTGAAAGTAGAAATGAATAGAAAAGAAAGTGTTCTAATCAAATTATACAGTAACAGAACCCTTGATCTAGACTTGGTCAATCTGGTTTCTGGTGAGAAATGGTGAAATTACTATGAACTGGACTCTCCAGTATGTCTTGACAAGTGAGCTGACCTAATCAACATTTGTGGATCACTGAATCATCAGTAAACTTTTTCCATCTGATCAAAAGACCAGGCCTGCAGAATGACTAGCAAAATTTGCTTAACTGGCCTCCACTCATAATGAAAAAAAAAGGAATTTTTATCTAAATTTCTTCATTTAGAACTGCAGCTAGATGGTATCAGACTATCAGCATTTTATACCATGCGGGCATCCACTTTTGATCTGTTTTCTTTTCAATGAGGTTTATTGATTCTACAAAATCTATCAGAACCAATACTCACCAGAGTTGGATCTTCCATAATAACACATGATTCTTCTGCAGGTGAGTAAAGTGTGTCGTTATCCCGAAGAGGACTAGTGCTCTTTGCACCTGGCAGGCTTGAAGTGCAGCTTTCAAGAATTCTCACAACAAATGTCATCAAGAGATTAAGAAAAGGTCTAATATGTGATTCGTCAAAACTTCTCAGAATATCTCCAGTTACGTGCAAGAAGCCATATCTCTTCTTCCAAGAAAGATTCGTGATGGTATCTTTAACAAAATTTCTTACAAATTTAGATGTCTGAAATTCATGTAAAAAACTTTCATATGAACTCCAAAGCCGATTTTCAAAACCTTCACTTCCATAAGCAATCGGCAGCAATGGTTTCAATAGTAAGGAGAAAACAAGTGGAAGTTCATCAACATCAAGTTGGGCCAGAAAACAAAGAATTGCCTTCCGATGATTCAAACCTGCATGCTGTCAAGGCAAGACATCTTATTTAGCACTGAAGAATAGTACAATTATCAAAAACTTCTATTCTTGATTAACACGTGAATTTTTGCACATAAATCCTACCTTCCTTGAGCCAACCGTCTTTAATTTTCTGACTTTAGGCATTAGCACTCGGATAATTAAAGGGATTAGATGTTCTCTGTGATCTTCCTCAATATGATGGTACTCCCTTGATAAACTCCATGTTGTGAGCTCCTCTCGCAAGTTTTTTGCAGTGATCAGATTTTTAAGATGTTGATTATACGGTAGCAAAAAATCATCCTTCCAATTCAATAAGCAATCAAGAACTTTCAATTGTATATCAGAATCAGTATCATCAAGAAGCCTGGAGATAGAATACGGCAAAGGAAATTGACTTATCAATATCAAATGTCATAAGTTAGCATACATAAACCATTTATGGTTCAACTTGAAAAATGTCAAAAATAAATATCAGAATTAGTGAAAACACACCTATATATCAAAACCTCCTTGAGCACTTGGCTTCCATATAAAGACTTCGGGTTGTGCATCAGTTTCAACAGGTTTAGCCATTCTTTAAGAACCAGCCTCCATTCCTTGTCTTTATGGTAATGCCCATTATAGTCCATGCTGTCAATAGAGGTTCAAGAAAAATAAGATACCAAGGAATCAGTTAAAAGGGCAAGTAAAAGCATATCTATCAGCATCTTTACAAACCAAGACTGGCCTATGCAGATACCTGTTAATATCAACACTGTTATAACCCAACAGCTTAAAAAACAAAGGAATCAGCTGCCGAGACCGGGACTCTGCAATTGCAGGGACCTTTTGGATTGATTGCAGCAGAAGAACCAATACTGTTGAAGATGGGGTGCTATCAAACTCAGGAGCTACAAATGAATTGAAGCAAGCACCTAAGGCTGAAATATGAACATGGTATCTCTGAGAAAAGAATCACCATAATGAAACTTCAAAGATTGATACTAATAAAATCCAATACGATAAAAAATTGAATATCTGTTACTCCAAAATGAAAATGAATTAAGAAATAGGAGGGCAAATTTTCAGTCACAGGCACCTTTTAGCCAGATTTGGCATGGTGATGACAACAATGGAATCAAAACATAGGAATATCACACTGCAATATTCTAGTTGCTTATTGCTTCCAAATACGATGAATATTGTTTGGAACTAGAATTAAATAATACGCTTTCTATATGACCTCCAGAGGTTGCATGCTTGGGAGGTTAGCACTTAGCAATTAAAGGTGGGGGATCCTCACAACTGGTCTACTTTTAGAAAAAAAAAAAAAAATTGGTGTTGACTAACATCTCCTCAATGTGCTCAAGAGATGGAAGTTCTGCTCAAGAGATGGAACTTCTACAGATCAACTACTTGTACACTGCCAGATTGCAATAAAATTATGGCACAAATAAATTTCTTGTTTTAAAATTGGTTGGATGATTGCAGTATCATCAGTTCAAACTTCAAAGACTCATATCTATTAAGGTCCTAAACCTCAGCAAAAGGAGCAATGCAGCTTAGAAGTTTGGCTTGTCGGCATTATTAAGGCTAACTAGAAGGAATCAAAGGGCTCTTAACAAGAAATCTGATACATTGGCGTGATTTCATCACAGGACTCGTGGTACAATGAGCATCAGTTTGTCTTTGTCTAAAGAAATCCAACACAATTCAACTGGCAAATTTTGTATGTGGAAGCCTGTAGATATACTCTTCTACTTTGTTGTTATGCTATGTTTTGGCCTGGTTTGTTTGAAGAGCTAGAAATATATTGTAAAGATTTTAAGCCATGATTTCACTTTTTGTTACATTAAATATTTCTCCGTTTCTGCTCAAAATATATCATTGCTCTATGAAAATAACTAGACTCAGAGACTCATATCTGTGCACATGACACACAAGGAAGAGAGATGGCATTTGAAAATAGCTAAATACTTTCAAAACAGGTGAAAGTAGTTTTCAATTTAATATAATAACAGGGTTTTTTTATGATATAAAATTATCACAATTTTTTGCACCCAAACACTTGCACCTCAATTTTTTTTCAAAACACAGTGCTTTTTATTTATCACAATATTTGAACAATGGAACACAGTTCAAAAATAAAGAAAAACAGAACATAAGCTTGGGGTGTTTCTGTATGTATGGGCTTAATCATCAAAACCTCTGCCTTATCCCAAGTAACTGAGGTTGTCATAGGTTTCATACATTCATACAGACATATAGATGTAAGCACAGATGTAAGTTGTAGAATTAGAAAGGCATTTGAATGCCTTTGTAACTGTGTATGTTTGGAAATTTACAAAATCTAGATCATTTCAAACCTATTTTAAAAAGATATATGCAAGCCTTTGTTTTTGTAACTGTGTATGTTTGGAAATTTACAAAATCTAGATCATTTCTACCCTTATATTTTAAAAAGATATATGCATGCCTTTGTTTTTGTAAGTGTGCATGTTTGGAAATTTACAAAATCTAGATCATTTCTACCCTCATATTTTAAAAAGATCCTAGCTCATTTTGCATTGCCATTTTGTTGGAAATGTGATCATCATCACCAGTGCTAACAGATCAGCTTGATGCATTCCATAAGGTATTTGAAGCAGCAGTTTAGGAAGCAACTGGTGTTGGTTAACTTGAACCCAACTTGGACCAAATCCAATTTTACCCATGTTTTGAGTGCACTGAACCCAAGCCCACGTATGGTTTGGTTTATATTTTACAAAATTAACCCATGTCGGCACAGGCATTTGTGTTTTGAAACACCAGGTGCCCAACCTAAGCCTGCATCAGTATATAACATATATCTTCTATATGTACACTATATCGCATAATACATTAAGAAAAGGACGAAACCATGCAGATGGGCAGATGCAACCTGCCAGGTCTCAGTTGCATGAGCCTGAATTAGAGGTAGGCTTTGAGTCTTGAGTTCAGTCTAGATTTGCAAAACAACACCCTATGTTTTTGTAAGTTCAGTCAGGGTTCAGGTACCCTATGGCAAATGCTGGGTAGGACAGTGGGTACTTGACCAAACCCACCTCAGTTGAACCTTAAGTCTCTTTAACATAGCATCAAAGCAAGATAAGGTTGCAGATTCAAATCACGGAAGTGATAATATGTAGGATTATGCAGCATAGAGAAATTGTTAAAGCCTGAGAAAACATTAGGGGGGCTAAACTGAAGACCAAAGCAATGTGCATGCCCCCACAGTGTCTGGTGGTAGTGATTTTGTCAATGTTGTGAGGTTTAAAAGATTCAATTTGATGTTTTCATTGGCTCTAAATATTCTGAACCAGCAATTGAATCTTCTAAAACATATCCTGATTAAGGAGAAAAATCAAAAAATACACCAAAGAATTGGGGAACGTTTATACCAATTCCTAAGTACCAACCAACAAAAGCTATCTCATGGGAATAGACCATGTCAGAAGATACAAAGACAAGTTAGATCTTACCATTTGACTGAATGGAACTTTCAGCACTCGGCCTCTCCTGTTGATCTTGAGAAGCTAGATACTTCAGTTGAAAATTTTCCAGATATTGAACAAATCTGTCCCAAACAAGGCCAACATATTTGCTCAACAGAATTGCAAGGCATTCAATAACTGGCTGCCATAGATGACTGAATCGAATGTGAAAGATGCCAACAATTCCATTCAGGACAATAGGTGCATATGTTTTGGATATCTTGTCTCCAGAGAGACCCATTTGTATCCTAGAGATTAGAACAATAATCTTCCTGCTAGTAGCAATTGAAAGAGGAGTTGTCTCAATTAAAAGGAGCATCTGAATAACCTGTTTCAAAGAAAACTATATCATAAATAATTTATCAATGGTAAGAAACAAAAAATGACTGAGAAAAGAAAACAAGTACATCACTGCAGTCTGAATTTTCACAAAATTGCTGAGATCCTTCTGTTTTACGCTTCTCTTGCACATGGAGATCTTCCGTAGACAGTGGAGAATCTACAGGCTTGTAATGGTGCAATAACCTTAGTGTTGCCATCCGAATTGCTTTATCTGAAAGGGATAAGTTATCGGCAAAAGTGTTGAGTGCATCAACAGCTTTCTCGACCTCAAGATCTGAGTGAAATTTATTATGATTTTCATTTGTTTTGTATGCAGTCCTGTCACTGGAACATGATGTCAAAGTTATAAAAATATAATCAAGAAACTCATTAGTTAGGCTCACAAGAAAAGCATAAATAAAGAAAAGGAAAAAAAAAACAAAAAAAGCAAAGAAAGCATGATCCAATGTTGACAACCCAAAACAAAGTATCAGAAAGAAGACTTGCAATGATTAATAGTCTGGAATATGTTAACTTCCAAGGGTAGACCAAATTACCTAAATGTAGCATCCAGGAATTCAGCTACAGCAAACAAGACCTGCACAGATGATTTGTATTTTTTTGCAAGTTGCAAGAAGTAGCTTGTTTCTGAAAGCCCATTCTGCCTACTTGAAAGTGATTTATGATAAGAGTCCAATGTAGCACCAACTACGCTTACCCAAATTTTCCTATCAAAACCTGCAATTTCATCTGATAAAAAAGCTAAATGAATAACAAGCTATAAACCATTTTGTTTATTCTAGAACAATCAGAAAATGAAAATATCTCACCAGATTCTTTCGTCAGGAGTTGATCAAGAGCATGCACTAAATTCCTTATGAATGAAAGATCAGCTCTAGGACCAAAAATGTAAGGGTAACACCTGACAGTTCCCCAGAGTACAGCCAAATTGGACTGAGGGACTTGAAGAATATACTGATCACTTCCTGTAGCAATATCGCTAATCCACTTGGTCCAATCACAGATGGTCTGCTGAAAAAAAATGCATATTCGCAAAACTTTATCTTCAGATACTTCCTCAAAATCATCAGATAGTAGTGGCTTCCCTTGCAATCTCTCGAATAAAGCCAACATCAAGTAAATAACTTCTTCAGGTGAAGTGTCAATCAAATCATTCATGGCACTGAAACCCAAGATAGCAAATAAATGAAAATACACCAAAATGGATCATATGTGACAGAAAACACAAGCAGTTTACAGAATGCAAAATATCACCTGATTATGTAACTTCTAAAAGCATAAGGTATACTTGGATCCTTTTCAAGTAATCCTCTGATAAAAGTGAGCAAGCTGAAAGCAGAAACATAAGACCTTAAAGATCAATCGGATTTACAAAATCTTGGATTTCGATGATGTGGCCTTTCAAAGGATTTACCTCAAGTTTCTCAACTCAAATACAGGAGCCCATTGCAGTGAAGCTGAGGAAATGCTTGAGTCATCAAGAACATCAAGAAGGCTGATCATTAACTCCAGAGTTTTACTGACAATTTCAGAATGATATTCCCCTGCAGTCTTTTTACCACCCAAAGGCATGATGACCGTCTCTATGAGAGGTTGAACAATCAAATGATGATCTGTATTCAAAAATTATGCATGGTCAAATCAAAATCTCATCAGTTCAAATCAAAATACATCTAAACATGGAGCTAAAATATCTCAACTGAAATGCATGACTCACCAAAAAGTATGCCCCTCTTACTGAACTGAAGAGTGGAGACAAGAAGAGACAACAACCGACTCAGATGTAAAAAGCATCCATTTGTAATGCTGAATAATGTTTCCTCGATTATGCAATTCCAAATCAAATTCAGTTCTTTAGGATCAAGCTCCACCCAGAGTCTATGCAAAGCATCAGCTATAATCTCAACAACCGTTCCAGAACCTACAGATGTTGGAGTAAATTTTCAAGATACCAAATCAATTCAGCCACAGAACCACACCACAGTACAAACTCAGTCTGTTATGGGGAAACATAACTGAGACAAGGAAAGATGATAAGAAATAGCAGTTGAATATCAGAAACTGACAAAATTTACTAAGCAAGCACAAAGGACTGTGAACCCAAATAATAGCCTGATTGGTTGGATGGAAAAAAATAATGTTAGCAACACACGGGATGATGTTAACTATAAAGTAATTAGGATTAAATAAATAGGGGATAATTATTGGAAATATAAGCAATAATGGCAAAAAAGTAATATTGTTATGATAAACATGTGTCACATCAGGAGATGGAAAGTTGACTAAATGAATGAAAACTTGACTTTTCAATTCCTTTCCTTTCCAATCTGAGCAACCAATCAGCTCCTAATTAGACCGAAGAAGTGTTTTGAAGTATAGCATGTGGGGCAGAAGTAACAACAAAATTAGTGTTTCACTTTTAAATGATTATAGATGCATTAATCACATGAAATTAGTAAGCAAAAAAGAAACAAAAAGCGTTCAGATTGTATGGAATCAGTTAAAATCCATTTGGATACATGTAAACATAAGAAGAAAAGTTACCTCCCCCTTTTCCAACCTCTTTTTCTTTATTCTTTAATATAATGTGGCATTCAACTACCTGAACTACATCTAACAATTCTACTTTCTGCTCATCATTGCTTGTATTTCCCATCATCAATTCTATCATTCCTAATCATTTATATATCCATTTTGTCTTTATTCATTTTTACAGTTGACATCTCTATTACACACTTTTACACCTACCCAAACAAATCCTTAGCAAAAAAAAAAAACGAAAACAAAAACAAAAAACAAAAGGCACAAGAATAAGGCATGGAGAAAAAATTATTGTATGGAGGAAAAACATACAACCCACATACTTAGCCAGTGTTTGCAATATCTTAAAATGTATTCCATGACATGTCAACTTGGCACATTGGTAATAAGTAATCAGGATGCTAACATATTTCATAAGATACCTCATAATGTATGTATATGAAATTTAAAAAAAAAAAATGATGGCATTAATTGTAAAAAATATATTAAAATATTGATATCCTATTGAATTATCACTATCCAAATTCGTTTCTGGTCAGTTGAGTAAATTGTTTGTATCAGCTAAAGCAAAATTTCGTATCATATGCAAAGAAATTTGATATTTGATGCTATTTTTGTCACATGGTTTTGTCCTCTTTGCAATATCAACATATATTCCTTTATCCCAAGCCATCCATATATACCACTATACCGATTGTCAACACCAACATAGACAAATTACAACTTCATGCAGTATTATGCATCCATGGTATCAACATTTTGAAGGCAAAGCATTGGATGAGAAATACACTTCCATGGGCATTGATCACAAGCCCTAGGAAATTTTACATATTGACTTCTAACTTGAACACAAGGTCTCACCAAATGGCAGATACTATCTACTTAAAATGTTGAGAAGTAAACATCGAAAAAGAATTAAATTCACAAGGAGGTGCATATGTCAGTGAATGTTAATTGCGTCTTACCAAGTGCATATTTATCACAAATGCTCATAGTAGAACTGTCAATCAACAAATCTAACACTTTCTCTGCTTTTGAGTGTAATCTTGATGAAGTTCCTCTCATCGTATGCCATAACAGAGAGCTTACTCCAACTTTCCGCTGGGGGTTCGGCTTCTTTGCAACTTCAAAAATTATCTTTCTGACACCTAAACACATTAGCGATTACTAGGGTCCAGTTACTAAAAAAGGTGCTAATCAACTCTGCATAGAGATAAAAAGATCCACAAGAACAAAACCATGGAAAACTAATACAGTAACAACCCACAGCAAATAGATATAGAATACTTTACCAGTCAAGAAATTGAATAATAGCAAACTAATCACATGGATGCCATAGAATATGAACAAAAAACCAACATATGTGAGCCATAACTTCAAAATGAAGGAGAGTGATGCCAAGCAAGTCACTATTTTGGAGTAATTTTCAACCAAAAACTATCACAAACCACCTTAGCACTTGCAAGGAATAAAATACAGCTTCATAAATGCCTAATGATGTCAGCTAAAATGAGATGTTAGGATGGTCAATCCAAAGATCATGTTGTTGATTGGATATAGATATCTTAAAAGATAGCAAAACCTACACATAATTGAACATGTGCATAGACACATACAGAAACACAAAGATTCCTGTGCACAGCCATGAATGAACCCATGCAAGCACAGGCATGAAACAGAGATTCCTGTGCATTCTATGAATGAACTCATGCAGGCACAGGCCTGAAACACAGAGATTCCTGTGCATTTCCATAAATGAACCCATGCAAGCAGAGGCATGCATGTAACCACCTCCAGACAGAGGTACGTATAGGCACACATGTTGTGACCACACTCCAACATGGGCCGCAGGGGAATTCTCTTGCAAACCTATTCATGTGACTGCCCATTTGAACTTTTCTGACCGGAGAGACATTGAAACCCAATCCAACCATAAGATTATTTAGGTATTCCAAAGACATTATATAAGATAGCCTCATGGCCAAGCAAGCTAAATCTACTAGTAACCATAATGATGCTTATTAGATGCAAACATCTTAAACCTAAATTGCATATCTTAGGAATGGATAGTAGGGAGAGAGGGAAAATTTCTCTAGCAAAACAGTTCACATGATTGATTGTCAAACTATTTTGTGTGGGTCTCTCAATGAATTCAAAGCCAACAAAAAGATTCTTTGATAACCTTATAGCTAAGGCAAGACAACTTGAAGTTGTTACCAAACTGGGTGGTATTGAAAATAAATTTATTAAAGTTTAAGCCAACCATAAGATTCTCCAACAATCTTGATAACTATAGCCTCATGATGAGTCAAAATTGTCAATCAGTTCACAGGATTGACTGTGTGAACTTTTCTGCGATGGCCTCTCACTGAAATCTAAGCCAACCATAAGATTCTCCAATAATGTTATAGCCATGGTCACATAATAAGTCAAAATTGTTAATCAAGTGGGTGACAATGAAAGAGAAAGTTGGAAGAGAATAAGTGTTGATTTCAGTATTTCTATTGATGTAAACGACTATGTTTCACTTGGACTCCGGAGCTGTAGCCGTAGGTTACACAATTAATCCTGTGCCAACTAAGAACCAATAATGAGGCTTGTTGGAAAAAGTTCACATGAGGCCCAGCATGCAAACTAATTCATAGGGAGGAAGTGTGTAAGCACCCACAGATGTGCATATGTATATGTGCATGTCTGTGTGTCTATGCGTGGAGAGTAAGTAGTGATGTGTCTGGTGATTACAGTTTGCAATACTTTTTGTCCCATGTTTGATAACCATAATTCCATGAATATGTATGATTAATCAATGGAAGTACACAAAAGAACAGCACATGACATACCTTTTATAAGTTGCTCATTTGGTGCATTTCTCAATAAAAAAGAAATGGCTTCTGCCAGAAACTCCTGGACATAATCCTTTGGATAGTACCTCAAACGAATTGTAATTCTTCAAGATACACGCAAAATGAAATACAAGCAGAGAAGTATTTGGTGTCAGTAAGCAAAATGAATATATAGGTGGCTTTTAAAAGCAAGCAAATATACAGGACATTGAACAGCAGCAGTCAGCTAAATTCTTTTTTCAAGCCAACCTCCAAAACCCTGCTCTAGTATTACTACATGAACAGTTCCAAAGAATCTTTAACATATGTTAACAAAAAGAAGAGCAAGTGAAATTCTAACGCAGTCACAAAATGCAGTGCAATTTGACGTTGTTCATTGTCATGCAGCTACCCAACTCTTCAGATCAGCCAATATTTTGAAGTGGAAAGTGAACAGAGGGGCCATAAAAACATATATCATCAACCAAAAATGTTGGGACCAATGGAGCTTCAGAGTTGTGCCTACTCCCAATCACAGGAGTTAAGTTTTCCTGGTGCGTATTTTACAATGAACAGGTAACTTTGTTTATTTGGAACCTCAATCAAACCTTGAGAAGCACATGGAAGGAGTCACCGTAAATCACATAAATACACCATTTTGACTTTAACAGGATTGCATGATGAAGTTTGCAATTGAAACTCATTTTTCAATATATGACCAAGAAGCGAATGCTAAGTAACAGTTCACAGAGTTCAGAGAGGGGAAGGGCATCAATAACACGGTATTGGCTATTGCAATCTCTCTCATATCTTCATTACATCTCCCAGAATTATCATTTTTGAGAGTTTGTGATTAAATATTAATAGCCAAAACAGCGTATCTTCATAAGACATCAAATAAGAAATTGATTCCACTCAACTCATTCACAATTAAAATTTTTAAATCTTTAAATTCCTATTAAAGTTGAAGCATTTTTATAACTTTAAATTTTTTATTTCAAATAACCAAAATTCAAATTATTTTTTTCTGAATGATATTCATGTTAATGATTTTATTCATGCTTAAACTACTTTACCTATATACCCTTTTATGGGAATTTGCAAAACGGACCTTGTAACTTTGCATCATTGCAAATTAGCCCATGTGTTTTTGATATTTGCATAATAAACCTCCATATGTTGCAAAATAGACCTCATTAATTGGCAGAAATTAACAAACAGGGTTTAAAACTTGCAATTGTGAAACTTAAAAAGCTTAACTTGTAAGACTTTTTGCAAATTAGACCCTCTTAAATTTTTTGATTTTGCATTTTAAATCCCAACTGTCAATCTTCATTAGGCTCCATCGCTTAATGGGATCTATCTTGCAATATTTGCTAACTTAGAGAGTTTATTCGACAAAAATCCTTAAGGCACAGGCTAATTTCTAATTATGCAAAGTTACGAGTCTACTTAATACCTCAACTAAACTATTACTGCATAATCCTACAATTTTCCTAATGTTTTCTTAATTTCTACTTAACAATATTGTTATGTCGCATGAATAACATCTCTCCAGTTAATCTTTTTACACATATCTCAGGCAAGCAATACATCCCTCATTGTTTATAAGGAAAACACTCACTGCCCAATATGTCATAATACAATGAGACTGGGCTGCTATTTGCAAATGCCGGGTAATTAGAATGGGAGGAATAGATTATATCTATATCAAAATTACAAGACAGGACAGAACAACTGTGCTGGTAATCAACCAATGAAGTTACTTCAGCACTCAGCATAGAATATGAACAATGATGGAAATAACGAACATTAAACCTATAGAATGACAAGCTTCTGCCCACGCCAGTATTGCAGTGCACTTTGCATTGAAAATGAGAAATGCTTAACTTTGAACAACCAACATGCTCTCTGACCATACTGAATATTTTGCAAGCCAACCAGGACACAGAAGGACCCAAAATTGTATTACTTTTCTTCTAATTAAAATGTGTGATATTCAATGCTGTAGTGACCTGCAGAGTTACCTTGTGAAAATAGCATTTTCTTCCTTTTCCCTTTAATAAAATGCTTTTTTCACAAGTTATATACAATGCTTGATTTACGATTTTCTATTGGAAGCTGGATAATTGTTATTACTTACTTGAGAACAAGAACAATATCACGCACTAGATACTTTTGCAGATACATCATGATGTATGACCAAGATGTAAAAATCTGCACATAGGAGCAAATAAACAGTCAATGACTATTGTTGAATGCATATTTGAACAGTTTGTTAAAATACATAGCATATATCTCTAACCTGCTCAAGGATGTCAGGGTCCCTCTCAGCACCAGTTTTAAGGAGGTTCACTAAAGCATCTGCGATCCTCTGAAGAAAGCTGCAAAATATTCAGGATCAGTCCAGTAAAGCATCTGTGATCCTCCAAAGAAAGCTGCAAAATATTTGGGATTGGAAAATGCTACAAACACTGGAAAAGAAGATTAGAAAAATAACTGTCTGGTAATTAGAGAAGATATCTTGGTTGTTGTACTGACTCAACTGCATCTTGTACAGGTCATTGATGGATGGAGAATTTCATTTCTAATTATCATAATATTATTTAAAAAAAAAAACTACTAACATACGGAGGACCCAGAAACCTAAACCAAAAGCCCAATCAGACTATGAGAGCTAGAATCATCATTGAAAAAATTGTGGAAAAAAAAACATTTTCTGTTCTATTTATTGACAAGTGTTATGCAGATAATACATTAGAAGCAGGGATCAAGTCTTGGCTAGGTTCTCAATAGAGAGTTGATCCTGCTGAGAACTTGCAGCAGAGACAGCTCTCTTCCTCAAACATCCTCATGAAACACCGGAGCCAAATACTTCCTCTGGCCACAGAAATAATAAAATCTTATTAACATGTCTTAAATTCTAACCAAGCAAAAAACCATACATTCTTTGAAGAGAAAATCAATTGAATTGAAGGTATTCAAGCTAAGGATTGGATTCCATTTATTTTCTGCAAAGCCACCTTGAATCAGGAAACGAAGAGCCAACTCTTCATCATGCCTGCAAACGCTACATCTTTTTGTCATTAAAATGACTCTCCCAGAAGCCAATAGAAACTTCAAAGAGTTAGCCAAACATCGCTTCTGATCTTCAGAAGGATATAACCAATTGCATCCACCTAACCTTTTGGTCCTGGAAAGGTGCAAAACAGATTGAGCAAAGAAGATGCTATCCTCTTGCAAGGACCACACTCTTGCATCATGGGAACACCCTCCTTTTTTAATGAAAAGGATATCCAAAGATCTAGCCAGGAGGACCCATCTTCTTGAAAGGACCTAGATTCTTCTATTTTTGATGGATTTAGAACTCAGTGATCTGGGTAGAATCATTAAAATTTCATGATTTTCAGGGCCTTTTATAGCCAAATTTACTGCCTTTATTCCCGATCCATATCTGTGGAACACAAAAAAGGTGAGCCAGTGATCTGAGAAGGTCATATCAGTTTAAGTCATGGCCATGTCAGCCATTGGCACCGCATTGCAGAACCTTGGTTCACAAGGGCCACAATAGGCATTCACGAAAGTACTTAACAGCATTCAGGACATCCAGTGGATTGGGAAAAACATGAGGACCTAAAAATTCAATAATGAGTAAGGGAAAGAGAAATTGCAACCAAACTCCCTTAACTACTGAAGAAGTGTGTGCACATGTGTGTGTGTGTGTGTTTGAGATAGAAAGAGAGAGAGAGAGAGAGAGAGAGAGTAAACAAAATACCAGGTAGAAAGAGGCTGAAGAAAAGAAATATACAAAATA
>JAYJMB010041957.1:0-32001 GCA_036873735.1 Pouteria campechiana
AGTTCCTTTTTTGCCACTATAGCCACTATATTGCTGGAAGGAGAATGAAGGAATAACTTCTTATTGAAATAGCTCCCCCTCTTCTTCTCCAAGGCCCACATCCCTGTCCTAGAGAAGAGAATGGTCTCCTCATATAGATGTAGGAAGCTTTGCTGTCCCTTGCATATAATAGCTGGAATATGCCAAGTGTAAGTTGTTGGAATGTGCTTAGTTGTAAAGGTAGAACCTAGCTTAATGACATTTTTCTTGTTGTGTGAAGAGAGCTTTTAGGCTTGGTCCATTTGTTAAGCTTTTGCTGTAATTGGGTGGGAACGTCTACAAACTACGCACCCCCCCGGCGGCTAGAGGTGGCTTTGTTGGTAAATAGCAAAGTGTTAGATGTCTATTTGGTCTTTTACTTTGATGCTCTTATTTTTTTCTCTTTTTTTTAAGCTTGATCTTGTCCTTTTGTAGTTTTGGCTCAGTGGCTTTGTCTTTTTGCAGCATTGCTTCCCATAGTATCTTCATAGCAATATTGATGTCTAAGTGGAGAAATGACATTTTTTGAAAAGATTTGTTCTTATTGTTTAGAAGATGTTGAGTGAAGACTTTGTTACTAGATAGATGCTCTACGCTTTTTGTAGCTTTACAGGCTTCATTTATCTAACCAAGATGAGGTCTTATAGGCACCTTACACATTTGGTGGCTTTATAGGTTAGTCCCTTCGATTTTATTAAGGTGACATGTTGATTAAAGTTGATAGACACCATGTACATTTTGTTGCTTTACAGCCAACATTGTTTGGTTGAGCTTGACTTTATCAAGGCTTGCTAATTAAGAGGTTGAAATGGAGACATATGGATGTCTTTTGTGCTTGACTTTGCAAGGTTATGGTGTTTGGTTGACTAGTTAAAGTAGAGACATATGGTTGTCTTTGTGCTTGGCTTTACAGACTTATTAATGATGCAGGCAACTAAAACAGAGACATGGATGTTCTTATGCTTGACTTTATAAGGCTTCATGCTAATTAACTCGTTGAAATAAAGACATATGAATATCTTTATTCTTGACTTTGCAAGGCTTATTATTGATGCAATCTATTACTTTTGTTTCCCATTGCTTTTGGATCCCCAAAACTTTGAATTAGTTGGTAAGGAGTGGCTTGCCCAGGCTAGAGAAGCTAGGGAGATTGGAAGATGAAATAGCTAGAGAGGTTGAGGAGGCTAGAGTAGCTAAAGAGGCTACAACATATGAAGTTGTCCTTTTTAGCTTATTTTAAATGTTTGCTGGAAGATGTAATCTTGTAAATGATACATCTGATCAGTTGATTTATTATTGTCTACCTTGCAGAAGTGATCATTGTTCTCCATTTTTTTTTAAATTTGGGAGCAAATTTCTTGTTATATTGGATATTTCATGAAATTACATATTAGATTACCCTTGGTAGGCAGCCGCCCTTGTCATTTATTTCTCCTATGTTTTGATATGAATTGATACATGTGACCTGGCTCTTGCATGTGACCGCCTCATTGATAGCTGTTGGGGTAGTTACTTCTTCTCTTCCTTTTTTTTTCCCACCTGTATTGACATGATTTAGACTCATGTCATTTTAATTGAGTTAACTCACTAGGCTTAGGTTCTTCTTTGAACCAACTTAGTGTGCCCAACTTGATATTAGTTTTCATATGCTCATTTTCCTAGAAGCAATATCAATAAAAAATTTGCCAAATATTTAGTTTTACTATTATGCATCTCCTTCCCTTATTTGGTTCATTATATCTTTGAGAGAGCTTTAATGGAGGTTTCACTTCCTCTTGCTTCATTCAATGAGAGATTTCATAAACAACTGTCTAAGATTATAGCAATAATGATTTTTCAGCTAGAGATGATTTAAAGATGGTAATTTTTTGAACTCTCATTTCTTTAAACTTTTCTTTTGGTATTTAGAGCTTCTTTTGCTAGTTCTACCCTTATTCACTCCCCTTTTCTGCAATGACTTTACTTCCCTTCTTAAATTTTATCTCCTCCTTTGATTTGGGAGGTCATTTTAGCTCTAAAACTTCTATTGGGTCAAAAAATCTAGGAATTTCAATGCGTGCTTTTGGTCTTTATGTTAGGGAAGCATTGCTCTTTCAGATAATAGCTTATCTCTAGTAGAATAAATGGATTTCTCCCACTTTCACTTTTGTGATTTCTTAAATTTAGCTAGAGTTGCTTTGAAAAATTACCTCTTTACTCTTTCAGCCTTGCTTTCAGAACAATCTGCTCATTTGGACAAATTAGAGAGTGATTTGTGGCAGCTTTAGGTGGCTCAAGATAATATCCTTGTCCATTTAGAAGGATAGAAGAACCTCTCTTGGATGTTTTGGGTCTTTCCAAGTGATTTGTACTCTTCATAAATTCTAAATTTGTTGTTTTTTCCTTTTTCTTTCTGACAACAGGCTTAGATTCTTGAACTCAGTGTATCTTCTACTCAGCTGCTCCTCCCTTGTAAGGAATGCTTAGTAATGAGAACGTCCTCTTTTGTGCCTTCATGTCTTAAGTTACTAAATTCCCATTCCTTTTACCCTTTTTGGACTCATGTATTTGAATGAGGATGAATTGACATCTATTGTTTTGTATACTTTTCAAGTTATCACGACAATTATTGAATGAATCACCAAAGATAAAAAAATCATCCATGAAAACATCTATAAATCTTTCAATCATATTAGAAAAAATAAACACCATACACCTTTGAAAGGCTATAGGGGCATTGCATAAACCAAAAAATATTTTTTGATTAGCAATAGTTCCAAATAGGTAGGTGAAGGTTGTCTTTTCTTGGTCTTTTAGAGCAATAGGAACCTTATTATAACCTAAAAAACTATCTAAAAAATAGTAGTAAGCATGAATTGCCAATTGTTCAAGCATCTGATCAATGAAAGGGGGAGGAAAATGATCATTTCTTGTGGTCGCATTGAGTTTTCTGTAATCTATGCACATTCGCCTCCCTATAGTCATTCTCATTGGCACCAACAAAAATACCAAATTTCTTTGGTACCACATGAACTAGACTTACCTATTTGTTATCAGAGATTGGGTAGATAATACCTAAATCTAACAACTTAACCACTTATACTCTAACAACCTCCTACATGTATAGGTTAAATCTTCTTTGAGCCTCCCTTGAAGGCTTTGCATCTTTTACCAAAATCTTATGCATGTACATGATGGGGCTAATTCCTTTAATGTTAGTAAATGTCAAAACTATAGCCTCCATATGCTATCTCAAAATAGTTAAAAGCTTGTTCTCTTCAATAGTAGTCAAGTCAGTAACAATTGTAACTAGAAGTGTATCATTCTTACAGAGAAATACATACTTTAAGTTCTGTGTTAGTTATTGTTGAACCAAACCTCTTCACGAGGCCTAATTTTGATTATGAATATAATTAACCAGCTAAGTTTTGATGATAAGAAAAAGTACAAGAGTGAAACTCTAAGATACTAAAAGTTATATTTCCTACTATTGTAGTAAAAAGGCATAAACCATATTTCAAAAAATTAAATTTAGTTAAAGTGGACAACATAAAACATAGATCATATCAGAGACAAAGATCACAACATCTAATCTATAAAGAAAGAAAATGTAAATGATCGAAAAAGAAAATGACATTGAAACTTTAAAAATAACTTTAGATGAAATCAGACAAAATTGAGCTCATGAAGATCAAAGCCAACAAGTGAAGAAAATTTAGTAAGTTTGAAGAATGTCAATGGAAGACATGTTATCTAGACTACTGCAGACAAGTATTCTAGGCCAAGCTTTCAGTTGAAGGATATGTCCAGTATCAATCAAGCTCAAAAGATATTTTGAACACACTCAAGGACGCTCTGAAAATCAATCAAATGAACACCAAGGATAAGACATAATCTGAATTCAAGCTAAGGCTTGAACATTGCAAAAGCAAAGGCTTCTACATCATTGATAAAGAAAAGAAGGTTGCAAATGGCATGATCAACTCACACATGCAATCCAAAATTAGACACTGATACAATAAGAAGTCAAGATGTCAGAACCCCAAGTCTGAATATTCAAAATGCTAAGACTCAAACTTTGCCAAACTCAAGCAAATCCTAAAATCATAACTCCAGTCATAAAAACTAAAAATAAGACACAACTATCTTATCTCCAAACTTAGACAAAGCTTATTCATGCAAACAAGGAAACTTAGGTTAGCCCAAGACCAAAATTATAATTTCGGACATAATGATTCACTTTAAGACATGACCGAATACGGTGCTACATGCCGAACAGTTCATCCAAGTTTGTAATAATAATTTCAGACATGGCTACTAAAATCCAGACATGCCAAATGATCTCCAGACATTGAAGAAAGAAGTTAGTTGTAAGCCAAGTACCAGTCTAAGTTTGAAATTTAATTCCGAACATGACTACTTGAACCTAGACATGACCATTCACTTTGAGACATGACCAAACAATCAGTTTCTGGTTGAATAAGTTAAGCAAGCTTAGAAATTTAACTCCGGATATGGAAACTGAACTCAAACGTGGCTCAACAAAGCTTAGACATGAAAACCCGTGAGAAAGCTCCAACGGACAGAAAATCTCATCAATTCACTTGCATTAAATAAACATTGTCTTTTCTAATAGATAGAATTCAAATTCAATTATAAAAAGACTAAAGAAGGACTATTTCAACAGGATGAAAAAATTAGATATCTTTGAAAAAAGAAAGAGAAGAAAAATAAGAGCATTTACTCCTAGACATTAAGTTTTCTTCCAACTCCACAGTGTTAGAAAGCTATCTGCAATTAAAGCTTATTCTCTACAATAACTTAAGAGAGTCTAAAACTCTTTATATTTATTATTATATATTTTACTACTACATTTAATTATGTACAAACTCAGTCTATGTAAGAGGCATTTATTATTGTACATTTTTTACCAATTGAGAAAACAAGTAAGGGGCTTGCTAATCTGGGATAAGTTCATTGGTCAGCTTTGAAAACCATCTAAGATAAGTTTGTTAGTAAGCTTTGGAAAATGAACCATTGTATAAGTTTGTTGGTAAGCTTTTGGAAAATCAACCTATGTAAGAGTTTGTTAGTAAGCTCAGAATAATCAACTGGTGATTAGTGAAACTTGAGTATAGTAAGTGATACTGATTCAGAGAGAGGAGTAGGTGCTGTGTCGTGGGCTAAACTTCTATAAAATACCTATGTGTTTTGTGCTACATGATCCATCTCCTAATTAGTCCCCATCTTGAGCCACCTTAGGATGGTACTAACAATTAGTATCAAAGCAGGCTTCAGTAGTGAGACTTAACTACCTTACTTGCTTGAAGAGATCCCGATGGTTGATATGTCCCACAATAAACCTACAGAGGGACAATTCATTTCTAGACCCCCATACTTCAATGTCACCAGTTATGGGTCTTGAAAAGTAAAAATGCAAAATTTTATAATAGGCACATATTACCAGTTGTGGCTCATCATTGAAAATGGCAAGATAGTCCTTAGTGACAAAGATCAATACACTCCAGAGGACATACATGCTATAGAAAAAGATGCCAAGGCTAAACATTGTTTCTATTGTGCATTATCTCCTTTAGAGTTTGATAAAATCTCTATATGCAATTCTGCTAAATATATATAGGAAACTCTAAAAATTATTTATGACAAAACTAATCAAATCCAAAAAACCATATCTAACATTGAGATACAGGAAAGGGAGAAACAAGAAAGTTCAACACCTGAACACACAAAGGAAGCCAAAGGAGAATAAATCAATACTATCAGCTTCATGGCGATTCATGATAATAATGTATTTTCTGAATTTGAAACTCCTAACTTCCAAGAAATATTAGAGGAACTGTATGATGATTTCAAAGAACTGAAAAACAATCATAGAGAAGTTAGAAAGGAGTTGTTTAAAATGACTAATGAATGCTCCAAATTTAAGGAAAAAAATAATTTGCTCAAGAATAAACTTTGTATTAATGATAAACTTGAGCAGGTTAAGGCAGAGAATAACGCTTTGAGAAAAACCTTGACCTCCACCTTATTAAAACTAAAACCAATGAGGAAAGGTGGAAACAACAAAAGAAAAAGAGCGATTATTTTGAAAGAAAATTAAAGCTTAAACAGAATTTGATTTGGGTCCCTAAATGTAATGCCCCACCCTCTAGGGGCTGTTAATCCATTTTACACTGCAAATACACATGATCAAGCTATGATTTTCCCACTTCTAGGGTGGGGTTGCTTTGATATAATTTTCTAGTTGACCTAATTTTTATAAAAAATCGGATAGAGTTTTCCTTGCCATCCACCTAGGTACAAACATTCATCACATATTAGGATACATTTTCTCCATTATAATTCATAAAAGTAAGAAATTATACACTCCAATATTCTTCAATTCATCACACAACGTCCCTACAACTCCACAAGCTCCCCTAGGATCGCAGATGCATCATGATGACAATGAATGTGCTCCTCCACTGTAAAACTTCCAACCACACACTTAAAATTATATAATGACATGTTCTTACATTATAGTTATAGAGAATTATCAATCTTTGATACACCTTATACATCATGGGACATATGCTAACACAATTTCAAATATACTCATGATGAAAATTTTTAATTTAATACATTATCAAAATATAAATCCTCTACTGTACTTTTTTTACTAGACTTTTCTTCTCATGGCTCGACCTGCCAGCTAAAAATATAAATAAAGATTAAGTCTAAGCAAACTCAATAAGTGGGCGTGAAATCAGAAAATAATTAACAAAACGAGGGATCCATCTATATCCCAAGAACCAATCCACACATTTGCATACTCATATCTAGGTCATTTAAAAAAAATAAAATAAAATTTCGACATTATATATACAAACATACACATAACAAAACCATACTCATGTACAATCCGCATCTCAGGATATTTTCATATTCTCACATTATATATTCGCATTTCCATACATCGAGATAATCATAATAAATAAGCACAAGATATACTCTATCCCACTAATTTATAGGTTAAACAAGAAATAACATTAATACACAAGTCATGTAACTTGAGATTTTTACCAATCCCACATCAGGAATACAAACTCATTTTTATTTGTTAATCCTGAGATATTCATAATCCCACTCATATACAATCAGTCTTTGTACAATCATAGACAGTTATAACACTAGAATTAATATGGGATACCTATCCCATTGAATCATTATAACAAAACAATTATGGGATACTGTAACAAGTACAAAAAGAGGAAGACAAAGAATGGAACAACATAAAAACTGAATATAATGAATCAGACAATTTTTACTTTTATTGATTGTCTTCAATTGATTATACTTGCTGTGTATATCAGAAAATTGCATATTCACATCCCAGACCATAAGTGGTCCTAATTATATCTCCAAAAAGGGAGAAAACTCTTTATTAAAAGAAAAAGTATAATGTATCTTATAGACCCAAAAATAAAATACTCTCTCTCTTAAAACAAACGTGTGCTATCTTTGAGATTACTTAGAACATTGCGATGAACTGATATTTAGGAGATCGCCTCAAGTTAATGGGCAGACAAGATGATACGGCTGTAGACTGGGTTGCTAGATACTGGGTCAGCCTAGAGAATTAGTTTTTTGATCCAGTTAGTTTGTCCCGGGTAGAATCAAAATTGGATGATTTCTACTATTTAGACTGTAAAAAACCATGGAGACAGTAGGTGGTTTATGACCCAATCGGTATATCATAGAAGGACTCAGGACTAGGTGATCTTCATTGTGTTTAGACTCAAAAGAGACCAGAAGAAAATAGGTGTCCTAAGTTTGATTCAACTTTCTCACATTGCTCATAAGAAGCTTCGGAAGAATAGGCCAAGTTAACTGGGTTTAGCTCAATTCTCTCAATTACCCATAAGAAGTTTAGAAAGAGTAGGACCAGGATGACTGAATTTTAGGTCAGCTTTATCACATTGCCTATGAGAAACTTAGGAAGAGTGGGCCAGGTTAATTGAGTATTGGTTCAGCTTTCTCATATTACCCATAAGAAATTTAAGAAGAGTGGGCAAGGATGATTGGATTTAGGTTAGCTTTCTCACATTGCCTATGAGAAGCTTAGGAAGAGTAAGCTAGCTTAATTGGATTTAGCTGATTTGATGAATGGTATTTCCTAAGGTTTGACTTGGTGAGTCATGACTTAGTGACTCGATCCTAGACTTAGGCTTTTGAATGATTGAATGAATAGTATTTGCTAAGGTTTTGACTCGATGAGTCACGACTCAGTGACTTGGTCAGATACTTAAGCTTTTGAGTGATTGGATGAATAGTGCTTGCTAAGGTTTGACTTGGTGAGTCACGATTCAGTGGCTCAGTCTTAGACTTAGGCTTTTGAGTAATTGTATGAATAGTATTTGCTAAGGTTTGACTCGATGAATCATGACTTAGTGACTCGGTCCTAGACTTAAGCTTTTGAATGAGTTTATGACTAATATTTACTAAGGTTTGACTTGGTGAGTCATGACTCAGTGATTCAGTCCTAGACGTAGGCTTTTGGGTACCTAGGTGAGTGGTGTTTCTCAATATCCCATGGAAAATCAAAAGCGAGCGATCTCTGTCGTTAACCTGTGAGAGATTATAGAGTTAGGTTGCATGGATTAAGTCAAATTATACGTTGAGTTAATTAAGTCTAATCATGATCAATACTAATATTAGTAATTAGTGTTAATGACAATTCTTAATTGATTTAAGACACTGCCATTATTTTCTTAATTTTTTATGAGTTATCTTCCAGAATAACTCTGTCATTTTTAGGATTTAATTAATATTTTGTCAATTTAAGTATATTTTAACTATTTAATCTGGCAGTATCTTGTTCTCTGTTGATCATGTGGGACCCATCATAGCATAGTATGGGTGAAACCCATGTATATAACATGGTGAGACTATGACAAAGTGCTCTTAGGTACCAAAAAAAAAATATCCAGTAGGTCAAAAGCCTTTGGTGTCAGGGGAGACACTTATCTCATGAAGAATAAATATTTAGTAGGCTAAAAGCCTATGGTGTTAGGAGAGATACTTGTCTCGTGAAGAATCTTCTAAGCCTTCAGTCTAGAAGAAAGTTCCCTCTACAAGAAAAGTTTTTACTTAAATTAAGAGAATGAAAGGGCATTTAAAGGCTCTTAGGGCCTACTTGGGTGAATTTTGTAATTTTTCTACTTCACTACTTGAGCGCGTTCTCCAAATTTTCCCTGAATATATTCGCTCGGCTAGTACACTTTTGCGTGATCTGCTGTCGAGAGGTGTGGTGCCTACTTGGGTGTTATTTTGTAATTTTTCTACTTGCGTTAGGCGCGTTCTGCAAATTTTCCCTGAATGTATTCGCTCGGCTAGTCCACGTTTGCGCGACCTGCTGTCGAGAGGTGTGGTGCCTGCGCGACCTGCCAAGAGGAGACGCCTCTGCCAATGATTTTGGTAGTGGGACCTGGCATCTTGCCTGATTACATGAGTTTAGGCTTGTTGGGAGGAAAGCCTGCCTACGCGAACCAGAAAATTTTCTTTTATCATGATTTTACTGTCACCTTTCAACATTAAAATATTGCTGGGAGGAAAGCTGCCTATGCGACCCAGAGGAAAGGTTTTTTTTTTATCATGACTCCATTGTCAACCCAACGTCAAAATATTCCCATTACATCTTGACGTTTTGCTGGCTGGAGACGCTTTTCCATCTTGCCTACACTAGTGAGTAGGCTGGAGACGCTTTTCCATCTTGCCTACGCTAGTGAGTAGCGGAACCAGAGAAGGCATTTTGTTGCCTTCGCGATCAACCGAGGATTTCACGACCTTTTTTACAAAGCCTTCTCCACCCTGCCTACGCGAGTGGCATGTAACCAGTCGTTGACAGGTTCGATTTTCCCCTTGCCTACGCGACTAGCCACGCCGTTTGCTTGCGCGACCCGGATGCTGCCTGCTGTCTACGTGACTTAGGTGATTTCCTTTCTATGCATTTTGAAGGGAGACGTCGCTTTGTGCAACAGAACCGGGCATGCTTGACTTGCTGCAGTGGGTTTTTCTGCCCACGCGATTTTGGAATGGAACGTCAATGCCTGCACAGACTTCCGTTTGGAGATGTTGCTGCCGACATGATCTAGCGACGGGATCAGGCGTTCTGCTTGAATACACGACCCCCTGTCTAGCCTTCATATTTCCCCCATGCCTATGCGGGCTAATGGTAGAGGTGAAAGCGACATGCCATCTTAGCTACGCAGCCTGGTAGCGGGTTCTGCCTTGACTAGTAATGTCGCTGTCGAATGCCATTCCCATCTGGTTTCTTCCCTGCCTACGCGAGCTGTTTGGTATGCTGCTTGATCGTGGGAAGTTCTTCTTTGCTTACGCGAGTTGGCAGAGAGAAGCTTCATGCTGTGCTTGGCTATGCGAACTTTGCTGATTGCTTGTCTACGCGACGTTCCTTGTTTTGGCAAGGCTGTTACATGGCTTGTCACTCTGTCCACGCGAGTGCTAGAGCAGGCCTTGCCTATTTTCTAGCATGGTAGACTTTTGTAATTCAACTGCACATTTGGCTGCTTGTTGCTGACGTAGAAGAAAGGTTAACTTTGCCGTCGCCTACGCTGGTTGACAGCTTCTCTTACAGAATTGCCTTCGGTGTCGTTCTGACATGGGTACGGGTTGATGGTGAAGGGCGAGCCGGTATCATGCAAGAAGCCCAACACCTGCTTTAAGGAGTCCCCAAAAGCAGGGTCGAAGGACCCAGATGAGGGGAGCTCCGACTGCTCGAGGACGGCCATGGAGTAGATGGTAGAGACCTTGACCTTCCCGCTGAGGGAGACGATATTGAGGGCGTTCTGGAGATTCTGCATGGCAGGGAGGACTTGGGAGATGAGGCTCTGATCGCCCGACATGAGGACCTCGTTTCCCACTGTGATGAGGATGATTTTGCTGGCTGCCGTAGTTGGGGAAGATGATGTTTTTTCGATGTTGTTTGCCAGGTTGAAATTTCACTTGGTGGGACCGGGGTAAAAGGATCCCAACGTTTAATGCAGGCTGGCGCGTTAGTAGGAGCAGGGCCCACGCGTCCCTGGCATCGCTGGCATGAAGTGGAGCCAGTACTCCTGAAGCAGGCTTGGCCGGATGCGAACTGTAGGTAGAGTGCTCGTGCGACGAGCTGAAGGCCGCTGGAAAGGTGGCTCTGGTGGTGCTGTGCGGGTTGTTCTGGATATTCAGAGATGTCTTCTCAGAAGACAAAAGTTGAAAATAGGAATCCTGAATTCAAGACTTTAATAAATGGCAGTGATGATACGAATGAAGATGGCTGGGAATTCAATTACGAATCCTCTAAAGGCGAAGAGGATGCTGTTGTAGGGCTCGACAACAGAGGTTGAGACTTGGGGGGAAGGGTAGACGGTGAAACCAAGCTTCAATTTCTTGCCATAGTCGACAGAGAGCTGCTCGAGCAGAAGAGATACAAGGCCTGAGCTAGTGCCAGCATTGAAGACGAGGAAGCCCTGAAGACCAGTGCAGTTGTCTGCAAGCTTCCTGATGCGGTCAAGGCAGAGGTCGACAATCTCCTTCCCGATTGTGTAAGGGCCACGGGCGAAGTTGTTGGCAGCGCCTTCCTTGCCGCTGATGAGCTGTTCGAGGTGGAAAAGCTGATGGTAGGTGCCGGTCCTCACCTCGTCGATGACGGTGGGCTCGAGATCAACGAAGACAGAACGAGGGATGTGCTTCCCAGTTCCAGTTTCGCTGAAGAATGTGTTGAAGGTGTCGTCACCTCCGCCAACGGTCATGTCGCTTGGCATCTGGCCATCAGGCTGAATCCCATGCTTGAAAACAAAGAAATTTGACAGACGATTGGGGAATTAAAAGAAGAAAAGTACGGCGTGTGTGAAGACGCCTGCTAATGGTGCCTTCTTCCCAAGCACATGAGAAACACAGATATTCCATGTTGCCTTAAATATTCCAACTCTGCGGTTCCTTCCCACGACTCAATTGCCAGTGTGTGCTCTCGAGGTGTAAAGTAGTAGTCCCATGTTAACCTATAGCTATCATCTGACGTGATCGCTGCTTTCTGTTGCCACGTTAAAAGCTTTGTTGTTGGCTGCTGCCGGCCTTCTTCAAAGTCAATTGGAGCAATTAAATCCTTGAATCTTTCCATGAACAAGCTCCAAGGTGAGGTGCCTTTTTAAGACTCTCGAGCTCTGTTGTGGAGGGCCTAATTTGGGACTGCTCAATTTCAAGGCGATAGAAAACAGATGGCCACGGTTGAAATTGAAGCTCATCATAGTTTAGGCGTTCGGTGTCTTGGCATTCTGGTTTCTATGCAGTATTCTGTTGTAGTCTTCAACTGTAAATACCAACGAGTGACGGCTTCGTAATTTTAATTTTCTGGAATGATTCGCCACAATCAAACGCCTACTTGTATGTCTTGCTGGCCTCCAGAAATGGCTTTATCTGTTGGCTTTACACACTGAATCAAGATGCGTCTTGATTTTAATTTCATGGGTTTGAAATTTAATCCGTCTTCATCAATCAGACCGTCCAGCCTTACTAATCTCATTAACCGGGATATGGCTTCAGAAATCCATGCCCTGCTACACGAAGGGTGCTGTCCAACATTTCCAAGCTAGCTCTCTGTTTTATTTTTTTTTATTTTTTTATTTTTTATTTAGTTAAGCATCTTCTGATTCAGAGCTTAACTGCCTGGTAGACGTGTCCTCAACTATGGTTTGCAATCCCATGTTAAATGCACAGATTTAGCTTTTGAAAACGTGGCTAGCATTAGGCATGTAACGTCTGCTTGATCTCCCGTTTCATGCCGAGTCATGTGCAGCAACCCAAACGCCCAATGGCATTGTCCATCCTGAACAATCCCAATAGTTACTTACTATTCCTTATTAATAGTCATTACATCCACTATTCCTTATTAATAGTCATTACATCCAAAACATACATGCTTGTTTAGCACAGTGGGATATATACTATCCTTATCCATTCAATCATTCATGCAAGCATACAAGTACACCTATTTACTTGCACAAGAAGTCCTTCCATCACCCTGAGTCCTCATACGTTATTCTCTAAATCCATGTTCCATCCACCCTGTACATAACATATACGTCACATATATCATATACATATATCCACATGACAATTTCTTATTAACACAATGAAATACACTAACCAATTGCCAAGATTTAACCATGAATGAGTTTACACATCTAAAAATTATATCCCAAGTCCTATAACTCTATTTTATCCTCAAAATTTTTTGTAGGCTCTAAATATTATAAATAAAATTTAAAGTTAATACTTTAAATTTAGCAAATTAAAAATAAAATATGAAAATTCAAAAAAAAAGGGCACAATTATTTTAGCTCTATTTCACTTTAAATTTTTTTTGTAGGTTCCAAATAATATAATTAACTTTGAGTTAAAATATCAGGTCAAAATAACTTAAATTGAGTAAAATAAAAATAAATTACAAAAATCATAGAAAATTGGGCGAAATAGAGAATTGGGCTAATTTTTGGGTATTTATTTTTTGGATTTTTTTGAACATGTTAATGTTGGAATTTTTCCACCAAAATTTTCATAATTCTATTCCAATATATGTAATATAATCTCATATTTTTATATTTATAAAATAAATTTATTTGATAGGGTTTTAATCATGTTTAAGATGGTTACTTGATAGACTTTAAGTCTCAATGTATATGTCCTATTTTTTATGCTAATAGCAATCTGTTCTTACAATCTGATTGGGCCTATTAATTGGTGTATTAGGAGGGTAATTAATCCATGATTACCCCCTATAATTTGGCTTAGTCACATTGCTTAAAAATACAATTTTCAGCCTTTAATCTCTATGGACCTCGGCTATATTCATGAGCAAATTTCAATTTTCAGCAAACTATTTTCATGCTTGTTATTGCTGATCTTTAGTTGAAATTAATCCATCATTAATCAACTATTAAAAACCTTAATTATAGACCCTAATCCTCATTCAAAAATTCTAGTAGACCTTAATGACTTAGGGTTCTAAATTTCAACAAAAATTTAGTATCATTTGTGTGTAGTTCTTCCACTAACATCCTCTACATCTTAATTAAGTTACCCTGATTAGCAACAAATCTCCATGTTCGGGTGGTTGCAATTCCTTGCTTCCACAAAAATCCTCATGCTATGGCCTACTAATCAAAAGTAATGAAGTTTCCAAGTGATCATTTGAAGTAAACTTGCATAAAATGGGAAATTGGGAGGGTAGGGGAGACGCTTACATTGGAAGGGGGCTGACCATGGCTTGCACGATGGGGAGAGTGGAAGATAAGCATTGCAAATGAATTTTCCTTTTATAATGCATTTAGTATAGTAGTCCACCTCCCATGTATTTGGTACTTATGCACCCATTTTCAATTTCTCATGTAATCCTCATGTGTGGCACATGTAATTCACTCATTTGATAAATCATATATCCAATTAATTCATTCTTTAGATATACTATTTTCATAATTTATTTATTTATTTCTTAATTAAATTCAATTTTAACCAAAATTTGCCAAAAATTACTGATAACTCAGTATTCCAGCTTTCTACTTGTAATTTTTGATTTTTTTCACCTATTAATCATTGATTGACATGTATCCGCATCATACTCACATTAATATGGACTTCCCATCTATTTTTTTATAATTTTTTCATAATATAATTTAATATTTTTTCATATTTACACTTTTGACATTCCATCGATTTAAATTTATTTTATTTTTAAATTGAACCATTTATTTAATATACTTTAATGTACCCCAAACCTCATCCTCGTGTTTATACTAATAATTCACTCAATTTTATTACTTTTTCATAATAATTTTCTCAAAAATTTAATTATATTCCAATATACTCATTGTCGAACTGGTAAAATCAAAATTTACATACCTAGAATTTTCAGGGCCTTACACCAAAAATGTTGCAAATATTTTAAATGCCATACAAACTCCAGATATCAACTTAGTGACACCAAGGAAATCATGGGTACTAAAGTATGCAACCACCAACCTACCTGATCCATTCACAAATGGATACCAAAAGACTTAGCATAATATTTCAGTGTAGGTGTGCTTGAGGACCACAAAATATAACTTCTAACATACCAATCATGGTTGCTCAAATGCACATGACAGGAATAGGGAACTAGACATATTAGATTACTGTGCACAACATATATATGATCAATTTATGATGCTCTCAGTTATGAATTTTAGTGTTACATCGTTATGTTCATAATAATCATTCATTCCATATAAGCTTTCAAATAATATGATAAATGAAAGATTAAATGATCATTTAACTCAATAGTTAAATTATTCTAAATAATATTTTAAACATTAATTAAACCCATCGAACATTATATACATTTCATATCTTCAAGCCTACAAGTAAAATTCACATTATCTATCATTGGAATTTTGTAATGCCTAAATTTTTAATCAATGTCCAAATTTCCTCTATGTCCGAAAATCCAATCTACATGTCTAAAATCTATTTCCATATCTAAAACCTCTTAAAACCCTAAGATAAAGAGCTAAGTCTCTTCAAGAATTCAACCCAGACATTATCCTTCATTCTCTATGTTTGAAACCCCATTCACAGAGAAGACGATGCAACTTCTCGTGACATTTAAACATCTCTCTGTCGCTCATTTCTCCATATATACTTTTCCTTATTTTCATCAAAGCTTTGCTTGAAAAAAATCCCTAAATCCATCTCTTCCTCATCTAAAGTCAAAGCCTTAAAGATTCGTCTACTGCATCATGGAAGAAATGAATGAATCAAGCATGGCAACAATATCAGAATCTGTTGAGTTAGGAAGAAGAAGAAGAGAAAGAGAGGAACAAGAAGTAGAAGCATCTCCTTCAAAGAGAAGAAGGCTGAATGACAATCATCTATTGAAGGTAATTTTCTAAAATAACGAATCAACCTACAATAGCTTTGTGAGTGTGTATGAATAGAAAAATGTAGTGAAGGAAAGGATTCTTGATTTTGATAAACTCGTGAAAATGATTTGAATATGAAAATATGTAGATGAATGAAAATCCAAGGGTGGACTGATCTCTTAACTTGCAGTGAAAAATGTTACAAGAGAATGATGGAAGTATTATTCTGCAACTATGATTCTAAATTGAAAAAAAATCATGGATAGGAGACACAGTAATAGATTTATCTCCTGAAAGTATAAGGGAGTGTTTGGACTCCCTATAGTCAAAAGAAAAGAAAAGGATTAGCCTAAGTGCAGAAAATAACTATTTTCAGACTTAGCCCAAATAGAAATTAAAGATGAAGTAAAGTGTCTGCATCCCAACTATATGGACATGAATTTGAGAATGACCCATATTCTGCTCATAAATTACATTTTTCCAAAAACAAGTAGCAGAGACAACATTTCTAAGAAAGTTGCCAGAATATTATGGGCACTTACAAATGGAAGGAAAATACACCTAGAAAAAATAATTTCAAATCATTTGTATCAGGTTAAGACAACTTCAAGATTTCCTATTCCCTATGGAATAGTTTTAACAAAATTCCTAAAGAGAGCAGGAGTAGATTTATTAGATGAAGAAAGAGAAAAAGCTAAGAGCTCAGATGTAATGAATGAAGTGAGCTTAAAGAAAATAGGTCCCAAAAGGACCAAGCCATCTAAGAGAGCAAAAATTAAAGTAGGAATAACAGGAAGAAGAGAAACAGAATTGCCTACTACAATTGAGGAAGTAAGGAAGAAATTACGAGGGGAAATCTAGAATTAATTCCCATTGACAAAATAAAAGAAATAATAGCAAAATTAGGATAAGATGAAGAAGAAGTCATTACTAAAATGAGATTGATGGTAGCAGGAATGGATGATATAAAAAGAGAAAATATAAATATAAGAGAGGACAATAACACAAGAGATAAAGCTCAGATAATGGAAGCCACAGCAAAAGCAACGGCTTTTCCTTCTCCAGTCAGACCTTCATCCTCCAATTTTGAAACTTTGAGGGCAAACTGAGAAACATTGAAGAATCTATCTTAGCTCTAAATGTCAAGACGGACTCTGAATGTCAAAACTTAGCTACTCTCACCTCATTAGTAGAATCCATCGAAAGCCAATCCAGGCATGCTCAGTCCACTTCTCTATCATCACTTGCTCATGATCTTAGATCGTCTCCACCCCTGAGATCTCCTCAATCTTATCAATCACACCACACCCCAACTCATCATTCATTAGCTTCCCCTCCTGCTCATGAGCCTAGACCTGCATCACTCATGAGGTCTGTTCATCCCTTAAATGTTCCCTCTTCTCCTCATTTCACATCTCACACCTCTCAACTCCCCACTTCTCCCATTGTTACCATTCTTCCACAAAAACAACCTCAACCATCCAAGTCCACTTTATCCTCCTTTGAATCAGTGTTCTCCATCTCTGAGTCAAGTATCACAATAGCCAAAATCTTTAAATCTTAGAGAACCACACCCAATAAAGCCTCTCATTCACCTTCAACACAATCACTTCATAAAACCTCTCCATCTCCACCTCAAGTTGCATCATAATCCTATCCACAAAAAGCTCCTTCTCCACCTCCTTAACCTACCACTCAACCTCTTCTGTAGTTTCTCCTCCACCTCCATCTGCATCTTCTCAATCCTCCATTCCCTCAGCACCAACTTTTTAGGGTGTCACTCTAACTCTTCCTCAAGTCTCTCAAGCACTACCTCTACCTTCTAAAACTATAATTATTCCAAAGCGCTTCACTCCTAAATCTTCCATACCACCACCAAGAGATGCTAATTATGTTGTCATCATAGAACAATCCATGTATACAAATTCCAAAAAGAGTCATCCAAAAAAAGTCATGTTAGTAATTCCATCTAGAATCTCTCCAAATGTGTCTATTCCACCTCCTAGAAAACTTGAGCAGAAATTTAGAATGACTTAGGAAGAAATAAATGTTAGAATAATAGTAAATAAAGCCATTTCCTTCAATATGGAAGCTCAAAAAACACCTTTCACTCATTTGGATGTTCCTTTCCCTCATTTTGATGATCCTGAATTTATTGCTCAAAAGATCATAACAACGAAGAAACCTTTTCCTAGAGGTTTCAAACCTAAAACTATTCCAAAAGTTGATTTATGTCGAGAGGAATTCTTAGTGAAATTCAAGCCTTCCGAACCTTCTGACCCTCCTCCTCCAATATAAATTAATCCTCCAGCTCTTGTACAAATTAAAAGAGAGTCATGATAATACTTCATTCCTTTAACAGATACTCTAAATACAAAATTCCATCATCTTGTAGAAAAAAATGTATATGGAGCATTGAGATGCAAACCTACTAACAATCTTGAAAGGTTTTCCTCCTCCTCATTTAGAACTCACACATCCAAGCTACAAAGAAAGACTTAAGGTTGTTGTTTCTAAATCTGAATATCCTTATGCTGAATCCTCCATGCCCAAACCTTCCACTTATCTTGCTCCTTCCTCTTCTTTCAGTCCAACCATCACATCATCATCCTCATCGACACTCCCTACTTCTAAATCCAATCTCTCTTATTCTCTATCAAAAACTCCCTCTTTCATATTCAAAGTTTCTAGCTTCCAAATCTTCTAAAACTCTTCTTTTGAAACCTCCTTCCAAACTTCCTCCTTCCAAAATTCCTCCATCCAAATCTCTTTCCAAACCTCCATCTAAATCTTCTTCACACAAACCAGTCACACCTCCACCCATCTACTTAAGTCAAGAGAGATATCTTCATAGGGTTGCTACAAACCATAAGGCTCTTTAAGAAAATCAACTTCCAGACTACCCTTAATTGCTCAATCTTGAGTATACAACTCATGTGAAGATTCTTCCTCCTCACATTCCTTCAACAGATAGTAGTCCCTATTGAGTTAACAAAAGCTCGATCCATTTTGGTAACCATGGTTAATGCTAAAATAGATTCTCAAATATCTTTCAAAAGGCCAAAGATGAATTTATCTAGGAAATAGGACCCCAAACTCAATAAATAAATTACAAAAATTTTTGAAATATGTTTTTTGCTCATTGATGTATATGCTTACAAATTGTACATTCTTTTCACTCATCAATGGAGTATATTATTTCCTTAGACGTCACATGTCTGTTATAGCTCTTTAACACATTTTGTCTAATATTTGAATGTTGCCCTTTTATAAGCCATATGTTTTACTCCTTTTACTCTTCTGCATGTTCTACCTTTTGATTATGACAAAAAGGGGGAGAAATATAATGAGAATTAAAGTGAATAGAGAGAACTACAGTAAATTAGAGTGCATTAATTAAGGGGGAGATTAGAATATCTTGTTAAATATGCACTTAGTTCGGGGTAGTTATGCCATATATGATTATCATCTTTGATCCTCTATTTGATCTTTGAAAGGTAATTCAACCAAACATCTTTACTAGGCTTGATTTTGATGATTAACATAATTAACCAACTAAGTTCTGATGATGAGCAAAAGCACATGAGTGAAAGTCTAAGGTACTAATAGTTATGTTTCTTAGTATTGCAGTAAAAAGGCATAAACCATATTTCTGGAAATTAACTTCAATCAAAGTAGATAGCACAAAATGATCCACAACATTAAATATATAAAGGAAGAAAACATAGATGCTTGAAAAAGAAAATGACACCAAAACTTTGAAAATAACTTTAGATGGAATTAGACAAAATTGAGCTCATGAAGATCAAAGTCAATAGTGATGAAAACTCAGTAAGTTTGAAGAATGTCAATTGAAGATATGTTATCTAGACTACTTCAGACAAGTATTCTAGGCCAAGCTTTCAGTTGAAGGATATGTCCAGTATCAATCAAGCTCAAAAGATGTTTTGGACACACCTAAGGATAGGACATAATCTGAATTCAAGCTAAGGCTTGAACATTGCAACAACAAAGGCTTGTACATCATTGACAAAGAAAAGAAGGTTGCAAATGGCTTGATCAACTCACACATGCATTCCAAAATTAGACACTAATATAGTGAGAAGTCAAGATGTCTGAAACCTAAGTCTAGATATTCAAAATGCCAAGACTTAAACTTTGCCACACGCAAGCAAAGCCTAAAATCATAACTCCAGTCTTAGAGACTAAAAATTAGACACAACCATCTCATCTCCAAACTTATACAAACCTCAGTCATGCAAATAAGGGAACTCATGCTAGTCCAAGATCGAAATTATAATTTCGGACATGGTGATTCTTTTTAAGACATATCCGAACATGGTGTTGCAAGCTGAATGCTAGAATAATAATTTCAGACATGGCTACTTAGATTCAGATATAGCAAATCATTTTCAGACATGGAAGAAAGAAGCCAGTTGCAAGCCAAGTACTAGTCCAAGTTTGAAATTTAATTCCAGACATGACTATTTGAACCTAGATATGATAGTTCACCTTGAGACATGGCCAAGCAGTAAGTTTCTAGTTGAATAAGTTAAGCAAGTCTGAAAATTTAACTTCGGACATGAAAACTGAACTTAGACATGGCTCAATAGATCTTAGACATGAAAACCCACAAGAACGCTTTAATGGACAGAAAATCCTGTCAATTCACTCGCATTAAATGAACACCGTCTTCTTTGATGGGAAGAATTCAAATTCAGCTATAAAAGGAGTAAAGCAGGGTTGTTCTAATAGGTTACAAAAATTAGATATCTTTGAGAAAAGAAAGATAAGAGAAATAAGAGCATTTACTCTTAGACTTTAAGTTTTCTTCTAACTCCACAACGCTAGAAAGCTATCTGCAATTAAAGCTTATTCTCTATAGCAACTTAAGGAAGTTTGAAACTCTTTGTATTTATTATTATACATTTTACTAATGCATTTAATTGTATACAAACTCAACCTATGTAAGAGGCATTTATTATTGTACATTCTCTATTGATTGAGATAGCAAGCAAGGGGCTTGCTAATCTAGGATAAGTTTGTTGGTTAGCTTTGAAAAACAACTGGGATAAGTTTGTTGATAAGCTTTTGGAAAACCAACTCTTGTATAAGTTTGTTGGTAAGCTTTTGAAAAACCAACCTATGTAAGAGTTTGTTGGTAAATTTGGGAAAATCAACTGGTGATTAGTGTAACCTGAGTACAATAAGTGAGGCTAACTCAGAGAAAGGAGTAGGTGCTGTGTTGTGAGCCGAACGTCTATAAAATACTTATGTGCTCTGTGTTGCGTGATTCATCTCTTAATTATTAGAACACTTTGGTTTTATATTTGTTAAGAATTTAGAAGCTTAATCCACCCCACCTCTTGAGCCACCTTAGGACAGGACCAACGGTTGCTTCAATTCTAGTTGGGGTGGTGTGATAATTGATGGTTCCAATTTGGGGTTCACATGCATTTACCCTTCTTGTGTAACTCTTCTTTGACGTGCTCTGTACTATCTAATTCTTTTGTCAACTCCATTATTTCTTGATCTTCCTCCAATTCATCGGCAGTAAGCACTAGCTCTAGCTTGTCATCTATTTACTGCTACACAAAAGTAAATAATACAAGTGAGTTCAAATCATCAATTTGAAAACAACCACTAGAAATTGAGGGTAAGGCTAAAGAGTTGTTAATAGAAAACTATACAATCTCATCTTGAACAATCATTTCTAGTTTCTTATTCTACACATCTATGATTGTCTTTACTGTAGCCATAAATGGGAGCCTTGGAAGAATGAGCACCTCTCTCTTTGGAACCACTTGCCTCTCCATGTTAAGAATAACAAAATCTACAGGAATAATCAATTTACCAATTTGCATTAGAATATCTTCTACAATGCCTCTAGGATATTTAACCAATTTATTTGTAAGCTGTAAAGACATTATAGTATGTTTTAAATATAAAAAACCAAGCTATAAATAAACAAAATAAGACATTAAATTGATAATAGCACCCAAATCCATCATTGCATTTGCATTATTTTTGCCTCTAACAATAATAGTGATATTAAAATTACCTGAATCTTTCAATTTTGGAGGAACATTTGTCTGCAGAACTCCACTAGCTACTTTTAAAACTATCACTTTCTAATTTGACTCATACTTCACTTTCTTGAGCTTAGTTCCTTCAAAAACTTAGCATAAGTTGGCATGTTTTTAATCATATCAAACAAAGGTAAGTTAACATTGATTTTAGAAAGGATATCATATATATTAGGAAACAACATATCTAACTTGCTCTGCTTCAATCTTCCTGGAAAAGGTACTGGTGCATCATAAGGTGGCGGCGGCTTGTAGTTGATTGGAGAGTCAACTATTGGAAATACAGTTCTTCTTGAATTTACCTCCTCTCTGCCTTTTCCTTCCCTTTGTCTATTCCTGTAAAAACAATAGATTCATTAGTTTCTTCACCAACTTTGTTATCAATTACCTTTTTACTTCTCAATGTTGTAATTACTTTTGCTTGCTTTAGCTTTCTTGACAACTTTCTAAGTATGTGACTCTGTACAACCTCTATAATCTGACCCATTTGCATCTCCATCTTCTTCATGGATGCCTCCAAATTTTGGAATCTTGATTAATTATTCTGGAATTGAGTTTGAGTTGCTTGGATAAAACTTTACATTGTCTCTCTCAGAGTAATCTTCTTAGGTTGAAAAGAAGTTCTAGCTTGATTTTGATTTTGATTATTGTTTCATAAAAAATTTGGATGACTTCTCCAATTAGGATTATATCTATTTAAATGAGAATCATTATGCAGTCATTGATTGTAGAAGTTCATTGCATTTGCTTGCTTCAAAATGCCTATAAAATTCTCATTGGAAGGGCAACCATTATGTGAGTGACATAAAATAACCCCCCCCCCCCCCAAATATATATATATATATACCTAAGCAGAAATAGGTTGTTTCAAATTTACTATCATAGAGCACGTCATCTTTATTTGCTTTGTCATCTTCAACATCTACATAGAAAGCTCATTGTTAGAGTTTATTTCATACATTCCTCTAGACCTACCTCTAACACTCTTCTGTTGAGAGTTTGCTACTAGCATCTTATATGTTAAGTTATAAATGTATTGTAATGATGATCTACACATGTATAATAAATGATTTTGATGATAACAAAACTTATACTGAATTTGTATTATGCTAATGATATTGTTAATATTGAAAAAAAAGAATTAAAACTATACATGTGCCTAATATATACAATTCATATTGATCCATGTGCATAATTTACTTTATAATGACAATGATAACATGATAATGAGAATTGGAACATTACCTAAAAGTTATATCTAAACCACTCATATATACCATTAGAACATTTTTGAAGTATTTCAGAAACTTTAATAGTATTTCAAAAATTTATTTCAGCATCTTCAAAGGTCCTAAAGTAATTTCTCAGAAATTATAAGGCTTGTACTTAAAGTAGTTTCAGAAACTCTGAAACAACTCTTTATTTCTTCAGGATCAGAGAACACTGAAACTAGGACCCTATACAGCTTTTAAACCTCTAAAATTATAATATCCAATTAACTTCTCTGAAGTCATATCATAAACTCTGAAGTTATTTCAGAAACTCTAAGGAATTACTTCAGAGGCTCTAAAGTTTATACTTAATATATTTCAGAAACCTTGAAACCAATCTTCCAATCTATTTATTCAACTATAAATTACTTCAGAAGAAGTATATGTATTCTAATGTATATTCCAACTTCCAACAGCAAGCATATATGCATACTTTGTTATGATTTCAAATGTTCTGCTATAAGAATAAATTATCAAAATACATTTTTCAAATGCTTTGCTAGAATGACTTTAAGATACATTCTTATTTAGTTATCTTCCAAAAATCTCTTGCATATCTATAATTACCTGATAAACAATCATATGATCCATTATGCAATCATCTTCTTATCATATGTTGGACCTTTTATGAATATATATATATATATATGTTCTACATGGAAGTATTAACTGATGAAAGAAAGAAATAATAATCGGATGAAGTTTATATCAAATATATAGATTAAAGCAAACATCCATGCTTCACAACGTATGTATATCATGAATGGATAATTAAAGAATGATTGATAAACTTCATGGACATGTGTATAATTAATTAGGTGTTTCTTCATAAATAGAAACCATAAAATTATCATTAGTAAATATAAGAATAACAAACATGCCTACATGTACCTTTCTTTATCAAAGCATTGATACATTACGACTATCCATGTTCTAAAATTTATGGAAACTCATTTATAGATATTCATAATTGAACAATTTACTTTAAGATTACGTAGTATATACATGAGATTTAATAAAACCATGTGTGTATGAACAAATAAAAGAAAATATACATAATACACACATCCATTACAAAGTATGAATCAAATATACTATTCATACTTCATATATACTACTTGTGACAAATGCGTTTTGAGTTAAAATAAAAGATTTTAAAGTTTCAAAAAAAAGTAAAATGCAAAAATACAATTGAAAGATGCCAGCTACTTGAAGCAACCGCCTGACACTGGTTGAACAAAAATGTATTTCATAAAGTCAAGGAAGATAAGGTAAGTGTAGATATGAGAACTCAAACCGAACTTTCTTTTACTTGATATCTTTGCACTTATTCTTTTGTCTTAAATATTGCTCGCCTTTAGAATTCATCTTAGTAATATACAAATATATATATATATATCAAATTATAAAACTATTACAAAAGCATAAATTCTAAAAACTATTTAAATTGGAGAAGCTATGCATAAATGATCAACTTAATCTTAAGGATAAGTATACCAAAGAAATATATGTTCAATCTAAACATTAAAACATTATGCATCCATAAGAAAATATAAACTGTAATTTGGAAAATTTTATTTAAATCAAGTTCAGAAATCAATATTTATGATATTCAATGGTGGCAAATTAGGAACAAAATATTTGTATACTTTAAAAAGAATTTGCCTTAATTTCAAATAAGCTTAAAAAGAGAATTTTCTCTTACATCCATAAAAACATTAAGTGATCATATGATTAAATAATAATATCTTATATTGCTCAACAATTATAGAATTGGTTTCTTTCTAATTCTTGATAATCTTAATCAAATATAATTTGAAGATATTAAAAACCCAAATGCTACAATCATAAAATTTAAACAAAGAAAATCTTTAAATAAATAAAATAGAATAATAAATAATCTGCCCAAAATAATATAGTTTATATTTTTTCAATTTCTTTTTGCATACCTAGATGCTAAATAGAATATTACACTGATTAAAATAATATGTATAGAACATACATATTTGAACTCTTTATTAATGAAAAAATGCAAGAATATTTTAAATTTATGCAATCCAAAAGAAATGAAGAAATTCTTCAAAAAGCAAAATCAAAACAACAACATCCAAAGATATAGAAAATTCAGAGTTTGATTTTGATAGCAAAGAAATAAGTTTCAGAGGTAATGTTAGAGAGGACAACATAATACTTC
Source organism: Pouteria campechiana (assembly GCA_036873735.1). NCBI lineage: Eukaryota > Viridiplantae > Streptophyta > Magnoliopsida > Ericales > Sapotaceae > Pouteria > Pouteria campechiana. The sequence goes on from JAYJMB010041957.1 coordinate 25,499, forward strand.
GGAGGCTCTAAAAAGTATCTTTAGAAGCTCTTAAACATGACTTTGGAGATTTTGAAGTATGGCTTTGGAGGATCTGAAAGATCATGTTGGAGGATTTGAAGTGTGGCTTAGGAGGCTCTGAAATGTGGCTTCGGAGGCTTTGAAACATGGCTTCGGAGATTCTGAAGTATGACTTTGGAGGATCTAAAAGGTCAATTCGAAGGCTCTAAAATGTGGCTTTGGAGGCTCTGAAATGTGGCCTTGGAGGTTTTAAAAAGCATCTTCAGAGAATATCTTCGGAGGCAATGAAAGCATAACTTCAGAGGCTTGAAAATGGCGCAATAATGCAGGAATAAATGACACTTAATGAAGCATTTTGAAGTAGTCAGAAAAATGAAAGAAAGTTAAGATATTTTTTCAAGAGATTATTAGAAGTTTCTCAAAAGCTAAAAGAAAGAAGTATAGTTTCTACAATAAGGAGTAGTTCAGAAGTTTTCACTTATAAGAAGTTCTATAGAACTTTTGACCTTCGAATCTGAGCACCCTCAGAAGTTATCAGAAACATCTTGAAAGCTCTCAAAAACAATGCAGAATAAGTTTCTTCATTCAGAAGATTATCAAAAAGTTTTCAGAAGACAATTAGAACTGCAATGGCTAAAGAAGATGATTAAAGTAATAAAGATTCCAAACTACAAATGCTGTATCGAAGAATCAAGTTTAACATCCTCACTTATGATCTCAACTAAAAACTTCTACAAAAGAAGCAACGAAGAAAGATAAGTTGCTCAACTTAATAATTCTGTTAAAGAATCATGCTTTATATATCTATATACTCTAGATATCTTTGAAATAATTGCCTTGATTGCACATATAAATAAATTCAGTGATTGACCAAAATAATTTGAGATAAACAATTCTAAACCAATATATGAAATTGATTAATCTACAAAATTGAAAAATCTCAAATAAGAAATTCACTCTTACTCATTTCTTTTTGAAATCATGAAATTTTAAATCATTATGAATTTATCAAACTTATAAATCTTGATGAATGCTCAAAAAGGTTTTTACGCTATTTCATTTAAATACATTATTGTTGATATTCATGATTGTAATGATTGAGCATGCTTAAATTAAAATTATGCAAATATGTTTATGTTTTCTTTTATTTAATATGTATGACATGTTTTTTTAATGCTTAATATTTATAATATTGAAATAATAAACAAGATTGGGATAAAATGAAATAAAATCTTTAAAACTCAGATTTATTGGAATATTTTTTGGAGCCATACCGCCTGTTACACCAGGCGCCCGTGATGCCAAGTGCCTGCTCTCATAGCTGTCTGCTGATTCGAAACCCCTTTTAAGCCTGGCTCGATAAACAGTTCTCATTTCCATCCCATTCTTTGTACCAGCCTCCTGCGACTGAAAAGAGGAAACCTGTAAATCCCAAACTTTCATTAGAGTCATTTTACAAATCTTCTACCTTTTCCAACTCTTTCCCACATTTCAATGGTACCTAAAGTCACTATCTCTAAACCCCAAAGAGGAGTGAAATGACCTAGAACTTGAGGAGGGTCGTCTTCTTCCCAGCCTTCAACCTCTAGAAGCTCAAGGGGATCTCAAGCCACTGATAACATAGGTAATCTCCCTTCCCAACCTAATCTTAATGTTGAAGAGGAAACATAGACAGAGGAGAAGGAAGGGCAAAAAAGTTTGATTTGAGTAAGTTACCAAAAGAAGTTGATGGAAGAAAGGTTCCAACTGCCAAATTTGAACCAAATGATTTACCAACATATTACTTTGGTAGTGAGGATAAGAAATTCAAGTTTTATACCTCAATGCTTGGAAGAAATGTTCATGTTCAAAATAAAATTGATCTAGATTTCATTGATAAATGCAAATTTGATATTCGATCAAGATTAAATTATCAAGGGTGGACTAATTTAATGAAATATGAAGCACCCATCTTTATAGATCTAGTCCTCATATTTTACTTTAATTAGAGAGATAGCTGTTATGGGTCTATGGTAAAAGGTGTGAGAATGATCTTTGAAATAAACCTGTTATCACTAGAAGAACATCTTAGAGAAATGCTAGATTTGTTAGCCATAGAAGATAAGGATGACCTCAAAAAGGAAGAAATTTTCAACAAACTATCTTCAAGTATAGCTTATACATCTGCCCATACTTACATGAGAATAAAAGACTTATCCATTGAGCTTAGGATGCTTAGAAAAGTCTTAGAAAATATGTTCACACCTACGCTTGGAGGAATAGAGCAAGTGATGGCAAGTGAAGCTTTAGTTTGCCAAACCTCATTTTCACTATATTTGGGAACTTACCACAAAGAACTGACTACATAGCTTCATATGGTGTATGGATGACAAAAATCTTTGATTATTTTCATGTTCTAGTCAATGGAGAATCATGTATATGCATGTCTACATTAAACAAAGACCATGTCATAGCAACACTTCTAAAAAGAATGTGAATCGGGTTATCAGAATATGTGGCAGAAATGATGGAAAAGAATGAAAGAAAAATGGAGGAAGATGATGAGGAAGACAATGAGGAGAGTGATGAAGATGAAAATGAGGCGGAAGAAGAAGAAATGGGTGAAAGGGAGCAAACAACTGACATAAGCAATCCCATTGCAGACAAACAGTTTTCACCTTCCAGAACTTCACCTGAAGTCACTTATCCAAGGTCTTTTGCATATGCTTTATTGTCTCTAGAAGTAAAGGAATTAAGAAAGGAAGTAGGAGAACTAAAAAGAGAAGTAAAGGAAGAAATGAGAGAGTTGAGAAGAGTACAAGAAGGAATAGAAAAGAAGATAGATATTCTTCTCTCGTGGTTTGAGACTTCCCATTACACACATAGAGCTAACTGCTCTTCACATATTAAGGATCCAGAACCAACATTCAACATAGAAGAGTTGACTTCCATTAGACGCACCACTCAAGGGGAGCCCGCCTCTTGTAGACCTCCTATAGATCCTCATACCTCTTAGGGATCTATTTTTTTTATTTTGTTATATCTTTTTGAGAAAAGCATAACTCAGTTATTTTAAATATTTTGTGATCTTCATGTATTTCTTTCTCTATAAAATAGACAATCATAAATTAGGTGACATCGGTTTATAATATGAATGTTTGATCATGAAAATAATGCTTATTTATAACTTTAAGTTTCATGACTTTAAGTATTTAATTATGCAATATGATTTTTCACATTCATATCTATTACATTTTGTTATGACTAACAGTTAACTCATTTTGCAAGAAGTACATGAGTAAGCTTGAAAAATAGTGACTATTACATATTGCTTAATGTACAACCTGAAAATGGAAAACAAACCATCAATGAAAACTATTTTGGATGTATGTGAGAATTTATGTTGATAGAAAATAAATGTGTGTTTATGTAAAATGCTGATGAAAATGATTTCCCCAACAACTCAAGCTTCTAGTAAACATAATTTGCAATGAAACCCAGATGATTGAAATCAATATTTGAAATGATTCAGGAAAATAAATTAAGAATGCTTAATCCTATTGCACAACCTGAAATGGAAAATAAAAATCAAACATGAAAAATATTTTGGATATTTTTGTATGTGATGATGATAATCTAAGTTCCACAGTTAGCAATGCTCACATTATATAATTACATAGTAATTTCATAGCTCTTTCACAAATATGGAAAGTTTGAAATAGATAAATATTTTGATCTATACTACATACATCATAATTCTTTGGATGCTCTACAGATAGTCCATACTACTTACATCCGTTTATCATGCATGACCTTGAATGTTTGAATATCTATCCATCATGAAATTGAATATTAAAATGACTATACACTTAATTCATGAGTGTTCATTAAGAAGTTATCCAAAAAGTGAAGTTCTCAAACAAGGTATCAATATGTGGTATCATGAATATATTTTTCTTATTGATGTCATATCATGCTTAAACATTTAAAAAGAAAAATCCTCTAGTGAAAATGATGTATAATTTGAAAATAAAAAAGGGGGGAGAAGTATAGCTTTTTGATGATGATAAAAAGGGGAAGAAGTATGGAGAAGATTTGAAAGCAAGGAGAAAATATAGGGGGAGTAGTATGGAGTAAATAGAGATAAGTATTGAGATAGGGAGAAGTATGAAGTAAATATAAGTGAGGAAAAAATATAGATAAATATCAAGAAAACTCATTACTCTTGATAGTAAGTAATTCTTCTAGAAAAGGAGTCTTTTTGTGTTCCTTTATAGGTGAATAAGTCAGCAAAAGTGATAAAGGGAATATAAAAAGAAAAAGGAATATACTTACCAATTAAAAAGTATTTTCATGACCCATGCTAAGAAAAGGATAAATTTAATATGTCATGACCAGTATAATTCCCCAGAAATTACAAAATTCAAATTAGTCAGGGGGAGTTTATCATAAAGAGGAAAAATATGTCATGAGAAAACTTATAGTTCTTCATATTTCATGACTAGTATCAAATTCCACATGCTTACATATCTCTATTAGTAAGGGGGAATTTGTTATTGAATCATTAGCATATCCTTTATTTGTCTCAAATCTTCAAGATTTATCATTATCAAGAAGGTGGAGAATGTTGAGTCATACATATATTATGATGATGATCCACACATGTATAATAAATGATTTTGATGATAACAAGACTTATACTGGATTTGCATTATGCTAATGATATTGTTAATAATGGAAAATAAGAATCAGACCTATACATGTGCCTAATATATTCAATTCATGTTGATCCGTGTGCATAAATTATTCACTTTATAATGATAATGATCACATTATTATAAGAACTGGAACATTACCTAAAAGTTGTATTTGAATCACTCATATATACCATTAGAACACTTTTGAAGTATTTTAGAAACTTTAATATTATTTCAGAAAGTTATTTTTGTATCCTCAAAGGTCCTAAAGTAATTTCTCAGAAATTATAAGGCTTGTACTTAAAGTAGTTTCAAAAACTCTGAAACAACTCTTTAATTCTTCAGGATCAGAAAACTCAGAAACTAGCACCCAAAACATCTTTAAATCTCTGAAATTACAACATACAATTAACTCCTCCGAAGTCATATCATAAACTCTGAAGTTATTTCAGAAACTCTAAAGAATTACTTCAGAGGCTCTAAAGTCTATATTTGATATATTTCAGAAACCTTGAAACCAATCTTCCAATCTATTTATTCAACTATAAATTACTTCAGAAGAAAGCATATGTATTCTAATGTATATTCTAATTTCCAAAAGCAAGCACACACACATACTTTGCTATGATTTCAAATGTTTTGCTATAAGAACAAATTATTAATATAAATCTTTCAAATGCTTTGCTAGAATGACTTTAAGATACATTCTTATTTAGTCATCTTCCAAAAATCTCTTGCATATCTATGATTACCTGATAAACAATCATATGATCCTTTATGCAATCATCTTCTTATCATATGTTGGACCTTTTTTGAATATATATATATATGTGTGTGTTTGTGTGTGTGTGTGTTCTACATGGGAGTATTAACTGATGAAAGAAATAAATAATAATCGGATGAAGTTTATATCAAATATATAGATTAAAACAAACATCCATGCTTCACAACGTATGTATATCATGAATGGATAATTATAGAATGATTGATAAACTTCAAGAAAACATGTGTATAATTAATTAGGTATGTTTTCATAAACAGAAAAACATAAAAATATCGTTAGTAAATATAAGAATAACAAATATGCCTAAATGTACCTTTCTTTATCAAAGCCCTAATACATTATGACTATCCATGTTCTACAATTTATGGAAACGCATTTGTGGATATTCATAATTGAATAGTTTACTTTGACATTACATAGTATATACATGATATTTAATAAAACCATGTGTGTATGAACAAATAAAAGAAAATATACTTAATACAAACATCCATTACAAAGTATGAATCCAATATACTATTCATACTTCATATATACTACTTGTGACAAATGCATTTTGAGTTAAAATAAAAGATGTCAAAGTTTCAAAAAGTAGCAAAATGCAAAAATACAATTGAAAGATACTAGCCACTTGAAGCAACTACCTTGCAAACTGCCTAGCAATAGACAGTTAGATGAATCAAGAAATGAAGCACCAAAAGATGAACCACTTGGCAAATTCTCCAACCACCTATGCCTACTGCCTGGGAACACAACTAGTATGGCAGCTGCTTGCCTGGAGGCAGCAAGATTCACTTAGAAGAAAATCCAGAAAATCGTCCACAGCCACTTGGCTTAACCACCTTGCATATCGCCTGACGCACAGCTGCTTTCCATACTACCTGACGATATCCAATGGTCGAAAATTTGAACGTAGCAAGTAATAGAAATTCTAAGCTCCTCATCAAACATCAAGTTTTCAAGATCTATGGTGGTGCTGTCGTGGGCACCCAAATTTAGAACCTTGCTCCAATCTAATTTTCTGTAGTAGTGTGAGTAAGGGT
>JAYJMB010041968.1:0-32000 GCA_036873735.1 Pouteria campechiana
TATGAATTGAGCTTCTAAAAATTTTGGCCAATAACTTTAGAGATTTTGAGCACATATGCACAAGGTTTTTATATTGTTTTAGCCTTTCTTGGGCTCGTACTTCACCTCTCTAAGTCAGTTTCCTTTACTAATCTCAAGTTCCACTAAATACTTGTTGGTTTTACAAGCTCACCAACAACTTACTAGTTTTACAAGCCCACCACTAACATATATGTGATTCAAACACAAGCTTGTAACCATTTTCACGAAATTGACTAACACTTAGAAGATTGTGTTTTAATCATTCTACTAGTAAACATACAAAATAGTAATCTAGGAAGGTTAGCTGATCTTACCAATCCCAACCACTCTACCTTTTTCCGTTGCCTTCAAAGGTAACTGTTCTTCCATTTTTAACTTTCAATTTTGTGAACAGCTCCTTCTCCCCTGTCATGTGTCTTCCGCAATCACTATTAATATATCATTTGCTACTCCTTGTGGCTCTCAAGCACACCTGCAATAAAAAGGTCAAGCTATAATTTTTGGTATCTATTTAGGAATGGGTCCAAGTGGGTTAGTAGCAAAATATTTTGGTACCCATTGCTTTTTAGATGCTACTAATCTATTATATAGAGATATTGTTATATTTATTATGTTAGCAATAGTTTTTGGTACCCAAATCAGGTTTTGTTTAGATTCTAATTTTCTTCCATAATTTTTAATTTTCTTTCTTTAGTTTACTCTACCTTTCTTCTTTGCCTTTAGTTTAAATAAATAGAAATCAATGTTTTTCTATATGATCTCTAATGATGTAGTGCTTAATTTCTATATGCTTGGTTCTTGAATGTAGAAAAGGGTTCTTTGTCAAGCATATGGTACTAGTATTGTCACATTTGATGGGTATGTCTCTATAGGTTAGTCCATAATCAAGAAGTTGTTGCATCATCCGTAGCAATTGAGTACAACAACTTCTGGCTGCTATATATTTGGCCTCTACTGTAGAGAGAAATGCTAATTTATTTTCTAGAGAACCATGATACTAAACTATTTCCTATGAACTGATAGGTTCCACTAGTACTTCTTCTATCAACTTTGTATCCTCCAAAATCTGCATCTGAGTATCTAATGAGTTCAAAACTAGTTCCCTTGGGATAATAGAGTTTTAGATTTGGTGTGTCAATTAAATACTTAAAAATTCATTTCACTAAAGTAAGATGAGACTCTCTAGGACTAAACTAAAATCTAGCTCATAAGCTTACGCTACAGTGAATATTTTGTCTAAATGCAGTAACATAAAGAAGAGATCCAATCATACCTTGATATTATTTTTGATCTACAAGTTTACCCTTTTCGTCTTTGTCCAGCCTCATTGATGTGCTCATTGGAGTGCTTGCTGCCTTAATTTCTTCCATTTTGAACATCTTTAGCATCTCTCTAGTATATTTGGATTGACAAATATAGTTTCCATCATCTCTTTGCTTGATTTGCAATCCAAGGAAGTAGTTCAATTCTCTTATCATGCTCATTTTAAATTTAGCCTGCATGATCTTTGAAACGTTTGGTTAGAAATCCTCATCAATAGCTCCAATTATAATGTCATCAACATAAATTTAAACTATCAAAATATCCATGTCAATATTTTTGATAAACAAGGTAGTATCAACTTTTCCTCTCTTGAATTTATGATCACTTAGGAATTTGCTCAGCCTTTCATACCATGCTCTTGGAGCTTGTCTCAAACCATATAATGCTTTGGTGAGCTTATAGACATGATCAAGTTGATCATCATTTTTAAAGCGAGGGGGTTAGTTTACATACACTTCCGCACTCAAATATCCATTTAGCAATGCACTTCTTACATCCATACTTTGTTCCTTTCAAATTGGTTAAGCTCTTCTTACATTGCAATGATCCAATTCTCATCATTTAAAGCTTGATCAATGCAAGTTGGTTCAATTATAGAGATGAAAGCATAATGACTACATACATTTTGCATAGACCTTCTTATTCTGACACCATCATAAACATTACCTATGATTTGTTTTCTAGGATGAGCACTAACAAATCTCAAATTAGTAGGAGGTTGATAGGAAACATTACCTGGACTTAACTCCTCTTCATTTTTTGAACTTTGTATATCTTCACAGTTTTTCCCATCCTCTTGATTCTTCAATTTGAGGTTCTCAGGGTTACATTTGCTTCATCAAATTTAATGTCTATAGACTCTTTTACAACCTGTGTTTTCTTAATATAAACTCTAAATGCTCTACTATTAGAAGAGTAATCAAGGAAGATAGCTTTATCACTTTTTAGATGAAACTTTCTAATGTTTATAGCTTCATCACTTTTTGGATCAAACTTTTCAAAGTTATCTTTCCCATTATTCATCACATAGCATGAGCATCCAAAGGAATTAAAATATGAGATATTTGGTTTCCTTCCTTTCCAAAACTCATATGGGGTTTTCTTTAAGATTGCTCTTATGGTAACCCTATTCAGCAATGGCAAGCCATATAAACTACTTCTTCCCAGAATCTTTTGGATAGCTTACTCTCATTTAATACGGTCCTAGTCATTTCCTGAATTGTTTGATTCTTTCTTTCCATAACTCTATTTTATTGAAGAGTTCTAGGGGATGAGAAACTGTGGTGAATTCCATTTTCGTCACAAAAGTCAATAAAATTTCTATTTTCAAATTCACCACCATGATCACTATGGATAGACACGATTAACATTTGTTTCTCATTTTAAACTATTTTTAAGAATGTATAAAATATTAAAAATGCTTCATCTTTGCTAGTCAAGAGAATTACCTATGTGAATCTAGAGTAGTCATTCAGAATCATATATACATATCTTTTTCCTCTAAGGGTGATAATATATGATGGTCCAAATAGATCCATATGTAGTAATTCCAAAAGTCTAGATGTTGATGCCACATTTTTAGGATCAAAGGATACTTTAATCTATTTTGACAGTTGACAAGATTTTTATATTTGATTTTTGTCATAGTTTAATTTTGGTATACAAATCACAAGATCCTTTTTTACAAAGATCTAATATTTGACATATTGATATTTCCCATCCTTTTACGTCATACCCATGGATCATCTTTGACTGTAATTAAGCATTTTTGAATAATATCATCTAGCTGTACTAGATAAATATTTTCATATCTTTTTTTGTTAAATAATAGATAATTGTCTATACTGAATACATTACATGTAGATAGTTCAAACACAACTTTGTGACCCTTGTTACATAACTGACTGATACTTAGCAAATTATGCTTGAGTCCTTCTACATATAATACATCATCTACGCATGCATTGAATAAACTATAAATTTAACCTATCTCTTTGATGAGACCTTTGTCATTGTTGCTAAATGCAACTATTTCTCCATTCATTCGCTTTGATTCTTTGAACAACTTCTTATTCCCAGTCATATGTCTCGAGTAGCCACTATTTATGAACCAAGCATTTCCAAATGTAGCTTTGAGACTTACCTGTGTTCAAAGCAAGTTTTTCCTTTTACCTCTTTGGTACACAAGCATTGGGTCCAATGATGTTGGTGGAATTATATGTAATAATTTTATGCATCATCCTTGCATTTCCATCTCATCTTTGCACTTTTTGCTTGCATCTTTTTGGCATAGCAATCATATTCTTTATGCCCAACTCTATTATAGAAATAGCAAGTATTTGGACCTTTGCTAGGTGTATTATATTCCACTAGTTTCTTTACCCAAGAATAACCCATGAACCTTCTAATGTTTTGACAGTTTTCCCTTTCTTCTTGAGGTTCACTCCCTTGGACCATCTGGCAAATTTTTTTGAGTTTTCATCCTTTGAAAATTCACAACAAGTCCCTTTTTTTGGGTCTGGCTAGTCATTCTTAAGAACTTGGCCACAGATTCTCCTAGATTAAACAATTTACTCAACATATTGTTTAGTATCTCTATCTCTTTCTTTAGATTTCCAACCTTCTTTTATAAAGATAGATTTCTTTCCACTAGTATAGAATTTACTTTAACATTTGCGTCAAAGTGTCTTTTCTTTTGAGTGAGTTTCTAACTAAGCAATTCAAACTCAGTGAAGAGGGAGTTGTATGATTATTGTAACTCATCAAATTTTTTGCATTTGACACGAGTACCATTTGAGCTTGAAGAGTCATAACTATAAGAGTAGTAAGAGTTTACCTTTGTCTCCATGTCCATTGTGCACTGATCTTTGATGGTGATTTGATCTGTTGATTCATTCTCCATCTGGCCAATACAACATATTCTTGTGACATGTCCAACTTCATTATCATCTTTCTCACTTGAGTTTGCCCCTGATGAATCTTCATCATTTATGTACATTCCTCTAGCTTGGTTTCTTGAAGACTTCTTGAAGTGTTTCTTTTCTTTTCTATCATCCTTCGCGTTTATATTTACTTTTTCTTCATTGGGACACTTAGGAGATTTGTGTCCTAACCCTCCACATCTATAGCATGTGGAGAGATCCTTCTTTCTTTTAGCCATTTTCTTCTATTATCTAAGTTGTCTCCTTAAGGTGCTACCTCTACTACTTCTTGTAAAATTTCTAAAGTTTATAACCAATATGGCCATATCATCTCCTAATTGTGATGCTAGATCACTGTTGCTTTCTTTGGTCACTTTGAGAGCAATACTTTTCTTTGGCTTTATTGGCTCCTCTCTTTTATTTTTGATCAACTCATTTAACATCAGTGAGCTAATGAAATCATCCACTAGAAGAGTGTTCAGGTCCTTTGCTTCCTCTATTACTATCATATTCTGGTTCAATGATTCTGCTAGCGCCCCTAGTATCTTCATTACCTATTCAAAATTTGTGAATTCTTTTTCCAATCCCTTCAAAGAGCTAGTAACTTTACAAAAATGACCATAGATTTCTAATATACTTTCTCCATCTTTCATCTTAAAATTTTCTAGTTTTCCTAACAACATATTTCTTCTAGTTCCTTTGACTTGTGAGGATCCTTCATATAAAGATACTAATTTATCCCAAATACCTTTTGCAGTATTGCAAGAGGATGCTCTATCAAACTCGGATGAAGATAGTCCATAGAATAAAGAGTTCATAGCCTTTACAATATGTTGGACTAAGGCAGATTCCTCATTAGTCCATGCATCTACTTCATTAGTGGGAAGAGTGATTCCAACTTTAATAGCCTTCCAAGACTCCATATCATTGGCTATAATGAATTGCTTCATCCTCAACTTCCAATAAGCAAAGTTGGTTCCATCAAATAGGGGTGGCCAGGTAGATGATTGCACGTTAGTGAATATTTGTAAAGAGGATGATGGCTTTGCCGTTGGATCACTACAAATTTTTATATAGTCCACTCTAACACCACTTGTTAGTCCCGAAGATTAGGCAAAAACCCAAGAGGAGAAGGGTGAATTAGGTACAAAAATAATCTACTTAACCCCTTTAGGATTAATCATCCCTCTAGTAATCAATCACTCAATCAACTAATGCACAAATAAATCAAACACAAGGATTTTTATAGTGGTTCAAGTAAATACTCTACTCCACTCTTCCAAAAATACTTTCCTCTTAGTGTCTTGGGTTCCATTATTCCCAATAGTAGAAATACAATAGTGCTCCTAGTACTCTTCTAGATTCTAGTTTTATTGGGATTAAACACAATGCTCCAAGCACTCTTTTAGAATTTAGCTCTAGGGGTATAATCATAGTGCATTCAACACTCTTCTAGATTCTAGCTCTAGGTGGAATGAATAAATAACTATTGTTTACACTCAGACAGTCACAACTCTTCATTAGTTTAGTCTTAACCACTAGCTCAAAGAATTTACAATGAATGAATATTAGAAGTTGAAGAACAGGTATTTCTCAATAAGCATGGGGGAAAGTTTTTGAAGTTTCAATGCAAAACTAAATGATCTTCCCTAAAGTTGGTTAGGAGCCTTCGAAGAGAGATAAGGATGGTTTGAATGCAAGGCTTTTAACTCTTGAAAGATAGCAGGAGATTTTGGCTCAAATCAGTAAATGCTATAAAGAGGGTATTGAATATTTTCTTTGATACTTGGTTACCCCCCTGCTCCAATGATGCTTCATTTATAGCTACTTTAAATGTCAGCCATTGGTGGTAGGTGAGCTCTATTAATGACAGAAGACTATTCTGATTAGCGCATTTGAATTATTTAACTTCTGCTTAATCCTCATCTATTGAAATGCCTATAACATTGACCTTCGAGAAGATGATTTACAAATTCTTAATAAGCTTTGGTCAAGGTATTGCTGTAATGATTGACTCTTTCATCAATATAAAAAGGGTGTTATTAATGCTAAATGAGAAGACCAACGAATGAGCTTGTCTATTGCTCATCTTTTACTTATAATAGATGAAGTATTTGTCTAGTTGTTCATTAGACAAAGTTCCTTTGTCTTCTAGTTTGACCTTCGTATGTAGTAGATGAATCATGGAGTTGTCATGTCATCACATCGTCTATTGGGTTGTCTATTGTAAGTAATAGACAGATCTTAGAAGTGTAGATGAATTATCCTTTTCAGTGCTTTTTTTGTGGATTGTCTATTGAGTTGTAGAAGCATGGATGACTTATTTCTTTAGCACTTTATCTGTTAAGTTGTTTGCTGTAAGTAACAGATAGATCGTTGGAGCACAGATATATTTTCTTCATTACTTTATCTGATGGGTTATCTATTATAACTAACAGATTAATCATAGAGGCGCAGATGAATTTTCTTCATTACTTCATCTATTGGGTTGTCTTTGTAAGTAGTAGATGAGCTTGGATGTATAGACAAACAACATTGCTTTGTCAAACGAACTTCTCTGCTTGACCTTCACTTCTCTGCCTTGTCAGTTTATAGCAGACGATCATTGGCTTAACTTATGATAGATGAAGTCTGTCGTTTTGCATGCTCTTTTGCATTCGTTAGATATAATCTCCAATTCGATAGACAAATGTAAGCTTGGTTGATTCCTTTTCATTTGAGCTTTGTCTATAGCATTACTTCATTTTTTGCTTCAACAGTAGTCCATGTCTTTTTGGTCAGACAAATTGTTGTCTTGGCATATCTTCTCTATGTTCATTTGTCTATAAGATTTGCAACTTGATTGAGCATACTAAAAAATTGGCAACAACCATCAATACATAATTTTTAATCAAGATTTATTTGTCATGGAAAGCATGCATTTATACCAATAATTCTCTATCCCTTTCAGTAGACGTCCATAACATAAACTAAACACCAATTATTCCTATCCAAGGGATACCCACTATCCTTAACAAATTAGATAACATCAATCTTAAACAAATATGGAATATGCAATATCTCCAATCAATACATACATGCCTAGATACAAATAAATGGGATATTTCATATCCCCATTCAGCATTGCACTTAACCATAAGAAAGAGCCTACTTACCTCATAAGTCTTCAAATTCCATAATTCATCAAGTTCCACAGCTTCTCATTTAACCAATTAGCCCTACATATATCATATACACACATATTCAATTTCAATTTGTTTCTTATTGAAGCAATTCATTAAGCATAAAGCATCCATTACTTAACCAAAAATTACACATTAAATGTAATAACTGAATTCCATTTCCAATTACATATAGTAACTTTACAACTCAATTCACATTGAATCCATCTTATGATCAAGTTAATCAAACTTTTAATTCATTTGCATTGTTGCATAAATTCATTATAAACCAAATTCTCCATTTACAGTTCTATTTACTATTGTCCAGTTCATGCACAAGAACATCACTAGTTTCCTTGTTTACAAATCCTCCCAAAACCATTACAATCAATTAATTAATCATTTTCCCCATGAGTTCAATTATAATTCCACCATTTTCCCTTTACAATTACTATTCATGGGTTGTAAGAACCCTAGCAAAATCATGACTTCTCTTGATTAATTAAATTCCTAAATGTTATTAATCATGAATAATTCATTTTTCCTATCATTTTAACAACACAATTCCCTCATTTCCCCCAAATAGTCACTATTCACAACTCATATGAAACCCTAGTTAACAGAAAATCACAACTTCAATTAGTAGAAATGACTTACCATGGAATCTAGGCGTGTATTCCACCCATAAACCAAGAATTTGAGTTCAAACCTCCTATTAGCTTCCTCCACTTGTAAGAAATTGGATCTTCTTCCATTTCCCACCATCCAAATCCTAAAACCCAAGCATAGAGGCATGCTTTAGTGATTCTTTACCTAAACAAGGGATTTTCTAAGCTAAAATGGCATGAATTTGGGCCAAATGGGGCTAGGGCATAAAATTTGGGTCATAAGAAAAGAAACTAAATGGATAGAATGAAAAACGGAATGGGACAAAGCCTTAAAAAGTTAAATTTTTTTGCTGCTTTGACACGCTACAAAAGTTATGCCACAACACAGACTCATTGGATGCCCAAAAAAATGCCTTTCTGAATCCATGCTGCGACATAGGATTCCTGTGCCATGGCATGGAATTGCTGTGTCGTGGCTAAAACTTGCTGGATGCCCAAAAATTTGCCTTGCTGAAGCTATGCCGTGGCATGGAATTTTCTATGCCGATATAGCATTAGTAATTTTAGTATAAATTTTACATATAATGTCCAAATCATCAAAATATCAAGGCATTCCAAGGATGATTTGAAGGGATAGAACTTTTATGTTAACTACATTTTCCAAATTAGCCCCAATATATGTCAAAAATTCAAATAAAATGATAATTTTTGGTTGGAAATTTTCAATAATGCAGAGCCATTTTGGTGCATTAATCATAAATTTCACATTCGATATCCTAATTAAATGATTTTTGATGAGTTAAAAATATATTTTCAAAATATACAGCTCTTATGTTGTCTATAAATTCAAATTATTCCATCATATATGTCAAGCATTGATCACAAAAGACCCTTTTTTCAAATTTAGCATTTTCTTCATTTCTCTCCACATTAAACCTTGTATTCTTTCCATTTTATTTCTTTACTCTTCATTTTTCATTATTTATCCACATGATAATGGCATAAAATGCATGACAATTTACCTCACTTTCTTGGAAATAAATCATGATTTCATCTAACTATTCATATATCATTTCACTTATAAATAACTCTCTTCCCCTTAATTCATCATTATAATCATTATAAGCATACTAAAGACAATTGCAATGTGTTCCAACACATAATTACTCAAAATTAGCACCCTGGGTGTAACACCCTGCTACACCCCTTGCAATGTTAGTTTATCACTTTGTTTGTATTGAAATATCTTAAGTATATCTCTATTTGTAACTCTGTTTGTACTAAAATGAAATAAAATAAAGTTTTCTTTGTTAATTCTGAGGATTTCACTATTTTTCTGGGACATTTTTTTCTCTTTTTATATATACCTTTTTAATAATGACAAAAAGGAGGAGAAATATTTGTATAATTGCATGACCATATATGCTAAGGGAAAATAAATTGTATGATATGAAAAGTTGCTATATGTATGGCATATATGATTAGAATCTAGTGCACCCATTCAGGGGAAGGAAACATTAAGTCAGGAGGAGTTAGGTTATATATGAATTATCTAAAATTAGTTCTCATGTATGTTCTTGTTTTATCTATTTGAAAGGTAATTCACTCAGATGTATTATCATCATCAAAAAGAGGGAAATTGTTGAACCAAATCTCTTTACTAGGCTTGATTTAGATGATGAACATATTTAACTTGCTAAGTTTTGGTGATGAGCAAAAACACATGAGTGAAAGTTTAAGATACTGATTATTATTTCCCAAGTGTGCAGTAACAAACATATATCAAGAAAATTGCATAAGGGAATACTGCATACAAGACTACATTAGAGATAAGATCCATGAATATATGAAGAGGGAAACGTAAATGCTCAAATGAGAAAGATTAGCACTAAAAATTTAAAAAAATAATGTCTGAAACAACTCTTAGACATGCCACAAAGCATTGCCAAAGTAACTCAAAATTGTGCTCAAAGTCAAACAAAAATCAAGGGTTCAAAATGAGGAAAAATCCAAGTTCCGAACTCAAGGAAAAAAACAGACACTTAAGAAGCAAGTTTGGACATCACTATAACACCCAGGGTGTTAAAAAAGGAGGAAATATTTTTTATTTTATATAATTGTCAATTAGGATAAAATGCATGTGAATTCATGAAGTTATGAAAGGAATAATTGTGCATTTTGTATGGCTATAAAAGGAAATACTTGAAATCTACACAGATCATAGTCAATATGGAAAAATAATGTCTAAAAATATAAGAAAAAGGTATGAAAAATAGAAGAAGAAAATTCACAAAATGGGCCAGCAATATTGGGCACCACGGCACTATTCTGCAAAGAGGGGACATCGGTGGCTAGTAAGAACAAGCACCATGGCGCTGGAAAGCTGTGCTATGACGCCAGTCCAGTAGGTTGGCGAAGCACAATTATTTTGATGTTTTTAAGGGCTTAACCCCTTCTTTTTCATCCCATTCTAGCTCTTCTTTCCTCCTCATCCTAACTCATTTCATAACCTTTTTGCCCCATGGTTTTTCCATTTTAGATAGGATCTATGTGATTGCTAGTGTGAAAACCCATTCCCCATGAATCTAGATACAACCATACCTGTTTGGGTGTCAACCAGAGAAGAAAAATCTGTTTTGCTATAAATGGCAACGATTCTTGGTGATTTGGGCATGAAAATTTGTGTAAGAAAGGAAGCAATGCTTGCATTTAAAGGTAAGCCCCTTTGTCCAAATTGATTTCCTTAGTTTGCTTTGGAAAGGGTTTTGTGAATAGTTACTTTTGGAGGAAAATGCTATTAATGGTTGGTAAAATCATGGGGGAAATGATTAAGCCGTGAATAGCAAGGTTTTGAAGTGAATTAAGCATAAGAAATTGTAATTCATGCTTTGTTAGGGTTCTTCCTGGTGTGCCGTCATAGGCAACTAAATTTAGAACCTTACTCTAATTAAATTACCTGTATTAGTGTGAATAAGGGTCGATCCCAAGAGGAGTATCTAGCTTAATTTTATACAAAGTGAACAAGAAAGGAGGGTTTTGAATGTAATGAAGATAGTGTTACAAAAGAAATCTATCAAAGAAGAAAACCTTAGTTCAAGTCAACATCCACCATCAGAATCTCATAACTGATCATTGATACAATTATAAATCAATTTACACTTTAAATATTCACCATTGAAATTATTTTTCCTTTCTCTCCTTCAACATAGTTAATTAGAAAACAACATTCTAATTAACCCTAATCACTAAACAACCCTACACCAACGCTAAAGGTTTAATGTAATAGCAACCTTAAGATTTGTAGAGACTGGTGAAGCTAAACAACACAAGCACTAGCGGTTGTAATTAATTTAGTCAATTATTCTTCCTAAGATTTAATAACTGCAACAACAACAAATTATCAAACCTTATTTGCTTCACAAATTAGAGGGATTAAGCTATTATGGATTTGATATCTAATCTAGCAATAGATTGCAATGAATAATAAACTAGTAGGCCTTTTAGCAATTAAACACAACAATCCTAATCATAAATAAAGAAGAACACTCAATACTCAAAGTATAAATTGAATAATTAAATCAAATTTGATCTCACAATATATTGATTATGAGGCTTCTGTCTCCTTAAACTAAGAATAAAAGTTTAGCCACTTAGGGCCATGAAATCACAAATTAAATAAAGTAGACGAGAGAATAAGAAGATTTTATGTCCAAAGCCATAGAAAGACCTCCTCAAAACCCTAGCAAAAAGAATCCCCTAAAATCCCGAGAAACTGCTATTTATATAGAGTCAAAATATACAAACTGTAAGTTTTGAAAAGTTAGGAATGGAGTCGAGCACCACTGATGTCGGATTGCTGTCTTCGGTGGGGTGGTGTGAAGTGAATTGGCGCCAGTATGCTGCCTTCGGTGATGATTTTGGCTTCTCCTCAACATGTCATCTAGAGTACGAGATTGGGCCTAGTGGCCCAATCTCTCCACTACCACCACAGATCTCCATGCAAAATTCATGCTTTTGCATCACGAGATCTTCGAACCAACCAAAACAGAATTCTAGTCATCATCTGAAGTTGTCTAAAATTCCTCAATTGACTTCTTTTTGTACTTAACCACTCCAATTGTCTCCTAAATCAAAATATAAGAATAATGAGTATATTTAGGAATCAAACGGGTGTAAAAGATTAAGTAGTAAGAGAATAAAATATGATATTTTGCATTCTCATCACTTCCTAATCTATGAATAATAATTTTCTCCAATTTTTTTGCTTATGTGTTATAATCATGGGGAAAATTGAGTAATTGATTGATTCTAGGGTTTTGAGAGTGATTTTGGTATTGGAAACCTAGTTGCAACAAATCGATTGAATATCAAAAAAATGTGATTTCAAGTAAGGGGTGTCTAAGTAGTTAATTTGAGTAAGTTAATAAGTTAAAGGCCTCATTCAGTATTGATAAATGATTTGGAACTTGTTTAAGAGTAAGAAATTTGGGAATGGGCCAATGACCTCATTAGAAGTTAAAGAGGGTTTTTATGTATAACATGTTTATGCAACAAATTGAGTTAATTAAAGGCTTAATTGAGGTTGTATGTTAATGATGTTGAATAATGAATTTGTATGATTGAAAATGGAATTTCCTTAAAAGACTTCTTTGAAAGGTAATGATTTAGACCATACCTATTCTATGACCGACAAACTAATGTTAATGAATTGTAGCTGGAGTATGTTAATAGAGAAAGACTGGACATGGTGAATTAAGTGAAAATCCCAAATTTGACTCAAATTGGGATCTCAAATTGAAGTATAAGGGAATAAGAAAATTTTTGAATCAATGTTGATGAGATTAAGTTGGAAACCTTATTATAAGTTGTAATTTCAATTATCTTATATATTATGTATATATAGGATCCACTTGGCAGCTAAGTGGTGGAATGGAAGACTGAGTTGAAGATTTTGAGATTTAGACTTATAAGGTAAGTAGGCTTCTTTCTATAAATGTATTGCTAGATAGCGAGTATCCCATTATTTGTGACTGGGTATGTGTGCATGAATGGGGATGGTGGATATCCCATGATTTTTAGTAAAATGTATATGCTTGTTGTGTTTTACATCTTGGGTTGAGATGAGAGTACATTGCATTCATGGATGTAGCTCCATGATTAGACATTGATTAATGTTTATTAATGTCTGTTAATGTATAATCACTGGGGATAGAGAATGTCCTGTGTTTGTCTATAAGAGGAAATTATTATGTTATATGAATGTGTGGATGATGGGGATGATGGGTATCCCATTTGCTGTATTCTTTGCATTCCATCATTTATCATGGATCATGAGGAACATGATTGAGTTAAGTGATATGGAATGTTCTATATATTGTAATCTTGAAAATGGAGTATACATGTTATAGAGTGAACATGTTATGATATTGATTATGGTTTTATTTTAATTTGTATACTTATTGAGTTAACCATATTCACGCCTTCTTATTATATTTTTTAGTAGGCAGGTTAAGTAATGGAGCCAACTAGGGGTTGGTATTTATGGGCTGAGTTGATGACACCATTAATCTCAGTATGATAAACAGGGATTGTATGCCCTCATGTACTTATCTATGATTATATTTAAAGGATATCAAAAGTTATATAATAAAATGTATTGGCATGTCATAGTAGTAAATGTATAGGATACTGTGAGTGGATTTGAATATTCCAGTCATGTTTATTGCCATCACAGTCTGACTCAGGTTTTGGGCAGATGTGGGTAAGTTGGGAAACTTTAATAGTTTGTGTTATGGACTTTAATAGTTTGTGTTATGGTTTATAGTTATTAAATTAAGTCTTATATATGATTACTACTTGCACAGGTATATAGTTGCATATTTCTGGCTAGGTTCTGCCTAATTTTTTGTAGGATATTTTCCCTAAAAATGGAAAAAGTGCAAGGTAATGGTGAAACATATAGGCCCTAGGGGGGCATGATAATTACATTAATAATTCAAGACATAGAACAAGACCTGTGCTAAATAAGAAGCCAAGATGCTAGAACTATAAAGCCATTCTCAAACATAAAATTCAAACATGTACATTGTTAAAGACCAAAGAGAAAAGCTAAATTTGTCCAAAAATTCTATGTGCTAAATCTTGGATATAGGCATAACAAAAGATGCAAGTTTGCAATATTAACCATGTACATGGCAAACTAAATTCCATACATAACCAGGATTAAGCTGTGCGACAAAATGTAACTAGCGCTAGTCCAAGTTCGATATCTTAGTTATAGACATGGAGATCATTTCTGAACAAGTCGATTCATTTTAAGTCATGACTGAATATTGTGTTGCAAATTGAACAATTCACCAAGTCTAAAATATTAATCTGAGACATTGCCACTAAAATCCAAACATGGCGAATTGTTTCTAGACATAGAAGAAAGAAGTCAGTTGCAAGCCAAGCACCAGTCCAAGTCCAAAATTTTAGTTTTGAACATGACTACTCAAAACCCAGACATGGTCCATTTTAAGACATGGCCAAGTAGTCAATTCCTAACTGAATGAACTAAAGAAGTCCAAGAACTTAATTCTAATCATGGAAACTAAACTCAGATGTGGGTTAACAAATCTTAGACATGAAAACTCTTGAGAGAGCTCCAATGGACAGAAAATAATGTCGATTCACTCGCATTAAATGAACATTGTCTTCTCCAATGGGAAGAATTTGAATGTCGCCATAAAAGGAGTAAAGAAAGGTTGTTCCAAGGAGTTACAAGAATTATACATCTTTGAGAAAAGAGAAAACTAAGAGAAGAAAAATAAGAGCTTTTACTCTTAGACATTAAGTTTTCTTCCAACTCCATTGCACTAAAAAGCTATCTGCATTCAAAGCTTATTCTCTACAGCAACTCAAGGGAGTTTGAAATTGTTTGTATTTATTGCTATACATTTATTTCTACTGCATTTAATTTTGTACAAACTCAGCCTATGTAAGAGGCATTTCTTATTGTACATTTTTCATTGATTATGATAGTAAGCAAGGGGCTTATTGATCTTGTATAAGTTTATTGGTCAGCTTTATAAACCAACTAAGATAAGTTTGTTGGTGATATTTGAAAATCAACTTGTGTATAAGTTTTTTGATGAGCTTTTGAAAAACGAACTTGTTTAAGAGTTTGTTAGCAAGCTCAAAAAACCAACTAGTGATTAGTGGAATTTGAGTACAATGAGTAAGGCCAATTCAAAAAAAAGAGTAGGTACCGTGTTGTGGGCCGAAGCTCTATAAAATACATGTTTGCTCTGTGCTGCATGATTCATTTTCTAGTTATTATAGCACCTTGGTTTTATATTTGCCAAAATTTTAAAAGCTCAATTCAGCCCCCCCCTTCCTCTTGAGCTACCTTAGGACGGGACTAATAGTGCACTATACTTGGGTCTCCACTTTAATCTTTCACATTTTCTTTGCTCTTCCTTACATAATAATCATATATTTTGTGTCCCTCTCTATTACAAAAATGACAAGTGTTGGAACCTCTACTTGGTGCCTTATGTGTCATTGGTTTTCTGACTTAAGAATATCCTATGGACTTTCTAACATCGAGACAATTTCTTATGTCTTCTATGAGATTCATACCCTTGGACCGTTGTTTGCTGAGATTCAACTGCAAGTGTACAGTATCAAGTTTTATAGTATAATGATGAAAAAGTTATCGTTGTTGGTCCCTTACACGATGATAGCTCAAGATGGGGCCTGAATCGAGCTTTTAAAACTTTTTTGCCAAATCAAATGATCAAAGTGCTAAATGAATAAATAGAACAGATTGCACAACACATAGCACAGGATTTTTATAGTGGTTCAGCCCTTCCTAAGTTCCTATTCCACTTCTCTGATTCAATCTCCTCTATTGATCTCAAGTTCCACTAATACCTTAATCAACATGATCAAATACACATTGGTTTTCTCACATGCTCACCGACTAACTTACTAGTTTTCCAAGCTAACCAAAAAATTTTACAACTTGTTGGTTTTCAAAGCTGACCAACGAACTTGTATCCTTTCAACAAGTTTCCTATTTGCTTATCTCAATACATAAACACCAAGCATTTTGCTTGTGTTTCCAAATACTAAAATGAAATGTATAGATTTATGCCTCTTACTTAGGTAGACTTATACATAAATTTAGAACATTAAGTAAATGAATAAGCAATAAGAGTAAAAGATTCCAACTCCTTGATTTTGAATGCATAAAAGTTTTTTAATTTTATTTTTTTGTAATTTTGAAATTTTCAATATATTCTGTTATTTTCTTTTTGCTTCTGAATCCCTCTTTTATTGGCTGAGAAAGATTTTTTTGTTGCTAACTTTGGCAGACTTTCAAACATTCAAAAATATTTTTCTTCACCTTACACTTTGTCTGATGACTGACTTTGTAGTAATCTGGTATTGGTCTGCAACTTTGTTGTTGAATTTTCTTAACATTCACATAGGTATCGGATGTTCTGAAGTTGCTTCTTCAGGTACTCTGAAGTGATGAGAGTGTCTTGAATGATTTCGGATGATCTGATTTATTTTCTTTAGATTCTCTAAAATGATAATAAGCCTTCTTAATTATGACAGACCTTTGCAGAGTGGAGTTTAGATTTTCCAAACCTTTGATGCCTCAGAAAAGGTAACTCTGAAGCACTATTTGACAACTCTGAAGCTTACTTGCTGACTCTAAAATAAGTCTTTGAGGACTCCAAAGCAGGTCTGATAAATTCTGAAGCGTGTTTTAATTACTCTGAAACATGACTCCAAGATTCCAAAGTTGTTTTCATGGCTCCAAAGCATATCTATTTTACTCCAAAACATAACTAATTAATGTTGAAGTATATGTTCATAACTCCGAAGCTTGCTTGATAAACTCTGAAATGTCTCTTGTTGATTCCGAAGTATACTGTGACAGCTCCAAAACTTCCATGATGACTCCAAAGTTTACTATGAAGTTTGCTATCACAACTTTGAAGCTTCCTTGTTGGTTTTAAAATATGTTGTGATGGTTCTGAAGCTTTCCTATGGACTCTGAAGTATGCTTATGACAACTCCGAAGTATGCTATGAAGAAACTTTTCCAATTAACTCCGAAGCTTGTTTTGGTTGTCTCTGCACCATATCATGATGACTTTGAAGATTTTTCTGTTTACTTAGAAGTTCACTGTGATGACTTCAAAGCATTCTAATTGACTCCGAAGTTCATTTTGATGACTCTGAAGATGTTTCTGTTTGGCTCTAAAGCATATCTTGAAGACTTTAAAATTTCTATTTTCTTGTTTTAAGTGTATATGAAATTTATATATTTATTTTTGAAGAGCATTTGCTCTATTTCTTCCTTTTATCAACATGAAGGTTATTCTCAAGTTGAGTATGAGTTAATATTTCTGCTACATACTTAAGAACAGATTGTTAGTACCTTAATGGTTGAGTCATGTCTTTGCTCATCATCTAAACATACTTGGTTTAGAATGTTCATCAGTAAAAGTAAGCTAGATAGTATGTTCAACATTCTCCACCTTTTTGATGATGACAAAATAGTGAATGATATACTTTTCAAAACTTGTCTAAAAATAAACTTAAAGCAACTTAATTTGCAGATATTTCAATAAAATTTCTATTGATTAATTCAGTGTAGCTCCCCATAAATGGATGCATAATATTTTAACTATTTTTCATACAACAGAAATTTTCATTCATAACAGTTTATATATTTTCATGTATGCACATTTTACATATTAGTTTATACATTCACTTTTTTCCCACATTTTGTCATAATCAAAAAGGTGGAAAGTAACAATCGATACTATTGAAGGTTAATCATGACCAAAAATTGCAGAGTTATAGAACTTATCATTGATAAAAAATTTACAAATACATCATATTCAGAAGGTCAAAATTCTTAAAATAAAGAAATAAAAATTACATCAGAGAAAACATAAAAAATAGTAGTTTTAGCTTAGTGGTTTCAGTTTTCTCTTGTAGGTCTTGAGAAAGACATCCTAGAGAGGTGGAAAAGATGGCCTGGGTTGAGAGGAGGATGGTGTAGCAAAAGGCTTATGTGTTTTGGAGGATGATCTGGGTCTTTTTGGTGGAGGAGATGGGATAAAAAAGGGATCCTTTGGAACTGCTATAGGAGATTCATATGTATAAGCTATAGTTCTATAGCTTGATACATAGATAAAATCAATTCTCACTTGAAATTTTGGATCCAGCAGTTCAAGAAATGCAACAAGAGTCCCCTTTAAGAGAGCTTCTAGATAGTACATGGTTATTCTTTCAAGAGGAGCCTTTTTGTGTTCTTTGAGAGGTGGAATTTTTTTGCTTCCTTGTAGGTTTGGAGGATAAAGGTTGTATTAAAGAGGATGGTTTGAGTTATGGTTTTGGTTTGGGGTTGGTAGTAGGTGTTGGTGTGGATTTTGATTTTTGAATAGTAACTAGTGGAGGTTGTATCTGTCTTATTCTATCTTGAAAGAGAGATCTTAAAGTTGAGGATATGGAAGAGGGACATTGTTAGCAATGGCCTCTAGATTGGCATTGTTGTAGAAAGAGTATTCTTCCTTAGTGAGAATAAAGAATTGATTAGGACTTGAGGGAGATGAAAATACTTTTCTGATGGTTTTGATGCTGGAAGCATCTAAAGAAGTTTTTCAAAGTACTCTTGAAGAATTGACTCTCTATCAGGAATGTGAATTATGTGACCTTTGGGAGTCAAAGGAGGATTTAGAAGAAGTTGAATCTTGTGTAGAATATTAGGATCCTCAAGTTCTGAAAATAGCAATTTTTGAGGGGTATAATGATGTTTTGAGATAGAAACATTCTAGCAACTTCAATATTGATTTTGGTTTTATTTGCAAATTCAGAAAAAGTCATCCTAATTGGATTGGCAATTAGAATGAGAATGTTAGGATTATCAATAGTTGGTTTTGGAGGAGATTTTTGAGGAGTTGGAGTTTGCTGGACAAATTAAGAGTGAGTCCCATTCTGGTGGAACTTGATCAATTCATTCTGGAAAGAGTTCTCCTGACAAATAAAGATCTTTTTTAGTGAAGCCTAGTTCATCAAATGGTCTTGGAGGTTAGAAATTACCATTTAGAAATTGATATAGTGATAGGATACTTTCCATATCTAACAATGGTTAGATGAGGATTGGAAAGATAATCCTCTGGGAATGGTGGAACTAATGATGAAGATTGTGTTGAAGGAGGTTGACTCATAGATTGAGCAACCTCTAGAATGACAAAAGATGATGATGGATGAGGAGGTGAAAGTGGGGGAGAAGACGTCACTATTATTAGGGAGTTGTTTCTAACTAGACAGAAGTGATGTGGAGATGATGAAAAATGAGTTGGAGTTAGAGAGAAATGAGGATGATAGGGTTGACCTCTAAATGATTCTACCAGAGCTTATAGAGATTCAAGTCTTTGGTCAATCTTATCAGCCCTCAATATAATAGATGACATAGCAGTGGAAAGATTTTTATCCATTCTATTCATTTGAAGAACTAGAATTGACAAAAAGTGTTCAATGATTGTCAATCTATACTCTAGATACTTTGGGAGTGGTTGTGTAGGGGGTATTGATGAGGTGGATGGTTGATGAGTATAAGTGGGTCTAATGGGTGAAGGGGATCTATTAGGAGTGTGTGATGGCATGGTTGCTGCTGCTGTTTTACATACATTTCTCTGAAAGTTTCTTCCATTACATCTTATATGCCAATTGTTTATTCCTCTCTTGGAACTTCTTCTATTCTCTCAGCTTCTGATTAATCTTCTCTATTGGAGAATTCCTCTCTTGTTTCTATTGGTGGACTCATGAAATCTCATTTCTCTTTTCCTTCTTCTTCTTCATGTGAGGAGAGTTATTGCCTTGGTTCACTAACTTGTTCGGTGACATCTGCTCTTTCTAGTCTTTCATTAGGTTTAGCATGCAAATAGTTTTCCTTCTCATCTATTTTTGTTTCTACTAAATCTGAGAATAATTTAGCTTTAGAAGGCTATACTATATGTTCTTCTTCTTTAGAGAAATTAAAATAATTTCTTAAACTCTTTGTGGATAGTACAATCACTGTTTCTCCTATCAATAATTTTTCTATCCTAGTGTTGAGATTACAGATCAGTGCTCTTACAAGTCAAGGATATAGACTATCTCTATAACTCACATGTACATTCCAACCTTGGTATCTTAACCATTTAGACACTTTTAATTGCATACCGAAGGCTTATAAATTGAATATTTTCCCTTTTACTATTCTCCTATCCTCATATCTTTTTGAAAATTTGGAGTAGTTGGATGAGCTATTCAAAAAGCTTATTTCAAGCATGTCAACTTCTCGTTTGGCCTTTTTGGTTCCTCTTCTCTATGGAGATTCATCTCTTTCCTTTCTTTTACTTTCTACTTCTTTTGTTCTTGCCATTTCGATAGGGAAATCTAAATTTAGGAAAGGAAATGGGATTTCCAGGAGAGATGTTGGAGAAGGCAGGAAGGTAGATAGAGAATTGAGACTGATATTCAAAAGGAGTGGGAAGATGGAGAGTCTTCTTTGAAAGGGGTGTTTCGAGAGTTTGGAGAAGATGAGTTTTGGTATTCAGAGAGATTTCAAGCACTTAAATGGTTTGAGTGCTTTTGGATTTAGTCATTTGGTTTAAAAGTCCTCAGAAACACTAATAGGTTTTGATTTTGGATGCTCCAAAAGAGGTCCTTTGGAGGCGCTGATTCAATTTGGGATTTTTGGATGCTCCAACGTATAACTTCGGAGGCTCCAAAGTGAGCTTTAGAGGCTATAAAGTATGATATCTAACTTAATTCCAAAATTTTATAAAATGGATTTTTTTCAGAGATTTTGATTTTAAGTTTTGAGTATTAATTATTTATTCATGTTCATTTAGGAATCATTTCCAAGATATATAATTAAAAATGCATTAATACATTTAATGGAAAAATAAAGGTTATAATGTATTTCATTTTACATTTTACACAAATGAGAACACAAAATGGCTAGTTTGTTTAATAAATTAATCATTTTATGCATTAGGATCTAGAATGCCTAGGTCCCTTCTTATCATATTAAATCTTTCTTCTGGTGATGGTTTTATAAAAATATCTAGTAGCTAATTTTCTGTTGGGACAAATTCTAAGAAAATGTTATAGTTTTGAACATGGCCCCTAATAAAATGATGCCTGATTTCTATATGCTTAGTTCTATAATGTAGAAATAGATTCTTGGTCAGATTTATAGCTCTAGTATTGTCACATCTAACAGGTATATCAACAAAGTTAAGGCCAAAATTTTTTAATTGTTGTTTCATCCATACGATCTGTGCACAGTAACTGCCTACTGCCACATATTCAGCCTCAGCAGTTGATAATGCAACTGATGTTTGTTTCTTAGAGAACTATAAGATAATCATGCTTCCTAGAAATTGGCAAGATCCTAAGGTACTCTTTCTATCTACTTTGTATCCAACAAAATCTACATCTGAATAACCTATTAAATTAAAATCTGAAGCTTTTGGATACCATAATCTAAGATTTGGTGTATCTAAGAGATATCTAAATTTTTTTTTACAGCAATAAGATGTGATTCTTTTGGATCCGATTGGTATCTTGCACACATGCATAAACTAAATATTATGTTAGGTCTACTAGTAGTTAAATATAGTAGAGATATTATCATGCTTCTATAAAGTTTTTGGCAAACAAACTTACAGTTTTCATCTTTGTCTATTTTTATTGATGTACTCATTGTCGTTACATACCTTTTCCCATCTTCAATGTTAAACTTCTTTAGTAGTTCTTTTGTGTATTTGGCTTGGTGAATGAAAATTCCTTCTTTCATCTACTTGATTTGCAATCCCAAGAAGAAGTTAAATTCACCCATCAAGCTTATTTGAAATTCTCCCTACATTGTCTTGGAAAATTGTTTGCAAAGATTTTTATTAGTTGCACCAAATACTATATCATCAACATAAACTTAAACTATAAAGACATCTTCTTTTGCATGTTTAATGAAGAGAGTAGTGTCCACTTGGCCTATTGAAAAACATTTATCAATGAGAAATTTGCTTAACCTTTCATACCAAGCTCTAGGAGCTTGTTTGAAACCATCGAGGGCTTTCTTAAGTTTAAATACATGATTTGGGTTGTGAGGATCTTCAAACCCAGGTGGTTGTTCTACATAAGCCTCTTCATTAATAAATTCATTTAAGAATGCACTCTTTATATCCATCTGATATAACTTAAAGTTCATATAGGATGCAAATGCAAGAAGCATTCTAATGGCTTCGATTCTTGCAAAAAGAGCATATGATTCTTCAAAATCAATTCCTTCCTTCTGACAGTACCTTTTTTCTACTAATCTTGCTTTATTTCTTAGTACAATTCCAGATTCATCTAATTTATTCCTAAAGACCCATTTAGTTCCTATAGCAGTTTGATGATTTGGTCTTGGAACAATAGTCCACACATTATTTCTTTTGAATTGGTCTAATTCTTCTTGCATAGCTGAAATCTACTTTTCATCTCCTAAAGCTTGTTCCAAGTTGGTTCTAGTTGAGAAATAAAAGCAAGATTGTCACATATTTGGCGATAATAAGATCTAGTTCTATTTTTTTTTTGTCATATACATCTCCAATTATCTGACTTTCAGGATGATCATGCATAAATCTCCAATCTTTGGAAGAAGTATTGTTACCTTCATTCTTTACCTCACAGATGGATAGTCCATCATTTATTTCTTCTTCATCCATCTATGTTTCTTATTGGGAAGGTTCTCCTTCTTTGTCTTGTATTTTCATTTTCTCAACTAAAGTTATTAGTTCACCTATTTCATCATCAAAATCACTTATCCTCCTAGAGGAATTGGTACTTTCATCAAAATTTATATGAATATATTCCTCTATAGTCTTATTTTTTAGATTATAGACTCTAAATGCCTTACTAATCATGGAATAACCAAGGAAAATGCCTTCATCAGATTTGTTTTCAAATTTACCATGGTTTTCTTTATCATTGTTAACAATAAAGCATTTACAATTGAAAGTAAGAAAAAATGAAATATTTGGCTTCTTGCTATAATATAATTCAAATTGAGTTTTGTTGAGTATGGGTCTAACAAAGATTTTGTTAATAATATAACATGTTGTGTCCATTGCTTCAGCCAAAAAATACTGTGGGTGGCTATATTCACTCAATATTTTTCTTACAATCACTTATAAGGATTTGTTTTTCCTTTTAGCTACTCCATTTTGTTGGGGTGTTCTTGGTGTAGAGAAAGTTTGAAAAATTCCATTATTTTCATAGAAGTTAGTGAATCTATGATTTTCAAACTCTCTACCATGATCACTCCTTATGGCAACTATATGAGAGCTTTGTTCATTCT
This sequence comes from Pouteria campechiana, assembly GCA_036873735.1. Taxonomy (NCBI): domain Eukaryota; kingdom Viridiplantae; phylum Streptophyta; class Magnoliopsida; order Ericales; family Sapotaceae; genus Pouteria; species Pouteria campechiana. The sequence goes on from JAYJMB010041968.1 coordinate 23,434, forward strand.
GTATACATTTGGAAAATACCTCAAAGAATGAAAAAGACTCATCTTTGCATGATAGAAACATTATCCAAGTAAATCTACTAAAGTCATCTATAATAACATATGCATAATGTTTCTCTCCAAGGCTTCTAGTTCTTGTTAGTCCAACTAAATCCATATGTAGCAACTGAAGGGGTTTGGTTGTGTATACTTTGTTTGATTTGAATGATTCTTTTACTTGCTTACCTTTCATGCAAGCATCACACAACGTATTGTCTAATTTGAGTTTTGGTAAGCCAACAACTAGATCCTTATTATATAATCTTTCAATCAAATTTTTGTTGCCATGTCGTAGCCTTCTTTGCCACAACATGGGTTTATTGACATTAAAAACAAGAAATTTGACTTGAATATCATATAAATCCATCAAATATACATTTCCACGTCTCTTTTAAGTACTATAGTTGAATTTAAACTATCTAATATTGAACAAGTATGAGATTCAAACATAACTTTATAACGATTATCACAGAATTGATTTACACTTAAAAGATTGTGTTTTAATCCTTCTACTAATAAAACATTTGAAATTATAATAAAGGGAGGTTGGCCAATTTTACCACTTTCAACCAATCTATCTTTTCTATTATCCCTAAAGGTAACTATTCCTTCATTTTTATCTTTTAATTCTATGAATAGCTCCCTTTCTCCTGTCATGTGTCTTGAGCAACCACTATCGATGTACCAATTGCTATTCTCTGTAGCTCTCAAACACACCTATAGTAATCAAAGTAAGCTATAACTTTTAGCACCCATTTAGGAATGGGTCCAGGTGGGTTAGTAGCAGAATATTTTGGCACCCATTGCTTTTTAGATGCTACTAATTTGTTTTCTAGATATACAGTTGCATTTACAACTTTAGCTACTATTTTAAGAATCCAAATCATATTCTGTTTGGGTTCTAGTTTTCTTTTGTGATTTTTCTTTCTTTGATTTCCTATATCTTTCTTTCTTTTAAGTTTAAATAAGGCAGTGGTTAAGGTTCTTCTAAGAGCATAATTTTCTACTTTAATTTGCTCAAGTTTTATATTTATATTTTGATCAATTTTATGCAATGTATTTTCTTATTTTAATTTGGAGCATTCATTAACTGTTCTTTCAGGTTCTCTTTTAGTTTCCTTGTTTTTTAGCTTTTAATGTTTTGAAATCTGAATACAGTTCTTCTAATAATTCTTTGATATTAAAAATTTTAGGTTTCGAATATACCTCATTGTTATGGATAGCCATGAAGCTTCTTGATCCTTTTCTTTGAAGCTGAGTGAGCTGAATTGAGCTTCATTTTCTTCTTCTTCTTCACTCAAGATTTCTTGCATCATGTTTTCCAGCATTTCCCATGCAACCATAGATTTCTTCTTCTTTCTAAATTTCCTACTATTAGAAATATTCTTTTTGTCAAAGTAAGAATTATACCTTTTCTTCTTGTCTCCTTGCTTTTTATCTGGTTTTGGGCAGTCAAACTTTATATGCCTTGGCTTGCTGCAATTGTAATAAATTGAAACTTCCTTTTTCTTATCTTTGCTTTTTTTTTTGAGCATGTTTCTAAATCTTCTAGTTATCATTAACATATCCTCATCATCTTCATTGGTTGAGGTTTTTTCTGAAGATTCTTCATTTTCTGATTCTACTTGTAAAGCTATTATTTCCTTGCCTTTGACTTCATTTAGAGCTTTTTGTTTCATTAGGACTTCATGGGTCATGAGTGATCCCATGAGTTCTTCTACTATCACCTTTGTTAGATCTTTTATTTCATGTATGGAAGTCACTTTAAGCATCCAGTGTCTAGGTAGAGATCTCAAGATTTTCTTTACTAGCTTCGTCTTTTCCTATTTTTCTCCTACGTTGTTTAAACTATTATTAATTTTTTGAAATCTTCCAAATATTTTAGAAATGTTTTTTGATTCCTTCATAGAGAAGGCTTCATATTCCTACACTAGAAGATTTATTTTAGTCTCTTTTACCTAATTTCTACCTTCATGTGATACTTTAAGTTTATCCTAAATTTCCTTAGCTGAATCACATACAGAAATCTTTTAAAACTTAGAAGAAGTTAATGCACAATAGTGACAGTTCTTTGCCTTATCATCATGCTCTACTTCTTGTATATCTTCTAGATTATATTTGTCTTCAATGTTGGTGACATTCTTTCCATTTTTCACTACAAGCCACAACTAGTAATTTGTGGCAGTCAAGAAATTTTGCATTCTCATTTTCCAATACCCATAATTAGTACCATAAATTAAAAGGGGTTTGGAAGTAGATTGTCCTTCAGCAAATGCATTGTGGAATATGCAAGCCATTTGAATCTCTTCATAAGTCAATATACTGGTAATCAAATTTTCACTAGTGAAGCCTGCTCTTTTACTACTTGTTAGTCCCTTACATAATGGTAGCTCAAGAGTGGGGTAATTGAGCTTTTAAAACTTTTTGGCCAAATCAAATGATCAAAGTGCTAAATGAATAAATAGAATAGATTGCACAAAAAACAACATAAGATTTTTATAGTGGTTTCGACCCTTTCTGGGTTCCGACTCCAGTTCTCTGAGTCAGTCTCCTTTACTGATCTCAATTTCCACTAATACCTTGATTAACCTGATCAAATACATGTTGGTTTTCTCACAAGCTCAACAACTAACTTACTGGTTTTCCAAGCTAACCAGAAACTTTTACAACTTGTTGGTTTTCAAAGCTCACCAACAAACTTGTATCCTTTCAGTAAGTTCCCTACTTTCTTATTTCAATATATAAACACCAAGCACTCTACTTGTGTTTTCAAATTGTAAAATAAAGTGTAAAAAGTTATGCCTCTTACTTAGGCAGACTTGTACATAAATTCAAAATATTAAGTAAATGAATAAGCAATAAGAGTAAAAGATTCAACTCCTTGATTGAGAAAAGATTTAGACTTGGAGAGCTCTGATAGAGTTGTAAGCATTGGAGCTAGAACTTTGTAATAAGATTTTGAATGCTCAAAAGCTTTTACTTTTTTTCTTATAATTTCAATATTTTCAATATATTCAGTTTTTTTTTTTTGCTTCTGAATCCCTCTTTTATAGGTTGAGAGAGATTTTTCCATTGCTGATTTTGGCAGACTTTCAAATGTTCAAAAATGTTTTTCTTTACTTTATACTTTGTCTGATGTCAAACTTTATAGCAATCTGGTATCGGTCTGCTACTTTGTCGCTGACTTTTCTTAACGTTCGCATAGGTATTGGATGTTACGAAGTTGCTTCTTCGGTTACTCCGAAGTGATGAGAGTAATGATTTTGGATGATCTAATTTTTTTTCTTCAGATTCTCGAAAATGACAATAAGCCTTCTTAATTTTGATAGACCTTTTAAGAGAGGAGTTCGGATTTTCTCGACCTTTGATTCCTCAGAAAAGATAACTCTGAAGTACTGTTCGACAACTTCAAAGCTTACTGACAGACTCTCAAAAAAGGCTTTGAGGACTCCAAAGTAGGTCTGATAAATTCTGAAGCATATTTGAATTACTCCAAAATGTGACTCCAAGATTCCAAATTATGTTTTCACAGCTCTAAAGCATATCTGTTTTACTCCAAAATGTAATTGACTAACTCCAAAGTATATGTTCATAACTCTAAAGCTTGCTTGATAAACTCTGAAATGTCTCTTGTTGATTCTGAAGTGTACTGTGATAACTCCAAAACTTCCATGATGACTCCAAAGTTTACTATGAAGTTTGCTATCATGACTCTGAAGCTTCCCTGTTGGTTCTAAAGTATGTTGTAATGGTTCTAAAGCTTTCCTATTGACTTTGAAGTATTCTTATGATGACTCTGAAGTACATTGTGAAGACTTCAAAACTTTTCAATTAACTCTGAAGCTTGTTTTGGTTGTATCCAAACCATATAATGACTACTTCGAAGCTTTGTTTGTTTACTCTGAAGTTCGCTGTGATGACTCCAAAGCTTTCCAATTGACTCCAAAGTGCATTGTGATGACTCCAAAGATGTTTGTATTTGGCTCCAAACCATATCTCGAAGACTTTAAAATTTTTATTTTCTTGTTTTAACTATATATGAAATTTATATACTTATTTTTAAAGAGCATTTGCTCTATTTCTTCCTTTTATCAACATGAAGGTTATTTTCTAATTGAGTATGAGTTAATATTTCTACTACATACTTGAGAATAGATTGTTAGTACCTTAATGTTTCACTCATGTCTTTGCACATCATCAAAACATACTTGGTTAAGAATGTTCATCATCAAAATAAAGCTAGATAGTATGTTCAACAATCATCTCCACAAGGATTGCACATTCCAATTTATCGTAAGCTATTATATTGAATAATCCTAATTTTATCTGAAAAATCAAATAATATGAATTTAAATAAGAAATAAAAGTAAATGGACTTTGGTGGGAAGAAATCAAGATGAAGAATCTCTAGAGGATTGATTTCACCTATGGTTCAATCATGGTATTTTCAACTCATCATATATTGATTATCTCATTGGTTTATAAATCAAGAATACTAATTCACTCAACTCCCTCTCATGAGTGTCAAGCCAAGCATCTATTCTCAATATTCCAATTTTGATATCCCTATAAAATTTGAAAGATTAAGAATGCATTAAGATCTATTGTTCTTTTGAACGATTTCAGCAAGCCTAAAAGCTCTCCCAAGTTATCTAGAATTGCATGTTATGCTGCCTAGATCCTATTCAAGATTACCTCTCCCAACTGTAAATCCCAAAATACAATCATTCAATAAATGACCAATAAATTTAAAGCATTAAGAACAAGGCATCATAAATAAACCAATAAGAACTCTCAATCATGTAACTCATCAATCACACAATAATATCAACCTAAGATCCATTTTCCCTCTAGAAAGAGGAGTTTAGCTACTCATAAATGAATAAGAATCCATACAATAATCATTCAACAACATGAAAATTTGAATCCAAACTCTAATCCAAAATACAAATGATGAAGGAGATGGAAAACACTAAAAGATTATAGATTGGAGTGGTAGTAAACTCTTCCTTTGATGTCTTATCTTCAAAATCCAACTTGAAGCTTCTTCTTCCCAAAGGCTCCTTCTTTCCTTTGTTCCCCTCTTCTCTCCTCTCAAAACCCTCTCCAAAGACTCCCCAATATGCCTCCAAAAGTCACATTTTGCCTCTCTTAAAAGTGTATTTTTATAGCACACACATTAGGGTAAAGAAAACATCTCATATGTGCGAATAGCAGAATTTTGAGTGTCTCAACATCTGATTTGGATGTCACAACATCTGGTTGTTGTTTTCCAATATTGAACCTTCATTACATCAAATGCCATGGCATTTGATTTGGATATCACAACACTCAATTTTTACCAATATTGCATTCAACATTTTAAATGTCACAGTATTTGATTTAGATGTTGTAGAGCAAAACTGTTGTCCACAAAAAATAGGTTTACTATTTTTACCATATATTCCTCATACGATCTTGGAATCATATGATTCTTAATGTGTTGGAAAGAAAATTTCAAGGAATAAAACTTTCATGTTAAACCATCTTTTCCAAATAATCCTCTATTTGTTCAAAAATTCGACTAAACATGACACCATTTTTTGCACATTTGAAGTTGTTTTCAGCAGGATGAACTCTAAGATAGTTAGAGTTATTTTGCACACCATTTATGTTGAATACTTTTGCTAAATCCATCAAAATGCTTCTTTTTAACATATTTTGATACTTGAAACACCAACTGACTCCATTAAGTACAATATTTTATCAAATGTGATTACAATCCAATAATATCATGTCAATTGTCATCTAAAGCATGTGAATTTAGGTATTAAAAGATGATATATTATGAGCTCATCAATCATCCACCAAAATTTTTTATTTTCTTATGCTCTTTCACTACTTGATTATTCACATCCAACTCCTCTTTTGTTGTTTTGTCTCGTCATGCACAGGAACTTGGTCATTGATTTTCCTAGGTTGGAGAATTTTTTTAGCATACTATTTTGGTACTTCTATCTCCTTTTTCAGATTTTGCACTTCTTTCGTAGAGATAGATTCCTTTAAGCTATAATTATAATTACTTTGACAGTAGCGTCAAAGTGTTCCTTCTTTTGGGTGAACTTCTGTAAAAGAATTTCAAACTCATTGAAGAGACGGTTATTTGACTGCTGCAGCTCATTAAGCTCATTACATTTGGTATAACTACTAGTAGAGCTTGAGGAATCAGAGGAGTAAGAGTAATAAGAGTTTGCCTCAGTCCATAATTCATGTGTGCATTCTTCTGATTTTTCTTTGGTGAAGAACTGGCTTGTGGGCTCATTTTCTACATGTGCAATGTAGTAGATTCTTTCCAAGTTTCCAACTTCTTTATCATCTTTCTTGCTTGAGCTTGTGCCTAAGGAATCTTCATCATTTATGTACATTTCTTTGGCTTGATTCCTTGATGGCCTCTTAAATTGTTTATCTATTTTACTTTTTTCTTTTCAATCTTGTCTCTCTTTTAGGTCTGCTATTTTTTCATTTGGACATGTCATAATCATGTGTCCAACTCCTTAATAAGATAATTATTTGTCATATTTTAATACCTAAATTCACATATTTTGGATCCTTAATTGGCATGAATTCATCGTATCTAATTAAGTATTGTGCTAAATGAATTTTGTTTTACTTTCAGCATGAAAATCTACCTACAGAGCTAATTATGAAAATTGTGGCACTTTGGGGTCATTTTTGGTGCATATAGAGACTGATTCAGCAAAAATTTTAAACATAGATATTTCATACCTTCAATTTGTTGATCTAATAAATTAAGAATCATGGGATTTGGAGATCAAATGTGGAAGCTATGGCTAAAATACTGTAACTATCTCAGACTTCATACCCGCTGAATATGACAAAGGCGTCACTTGTACCCAATGTTTATCACATTTGGAGGCTGATTTGGAAAACATTTCAACATGAAAGTTATATCCCTTGAAATTATCTTTCTAACGCATCAATAATTTTATGATTTTGATATCATATGATAAAGGTATCGTTAAAACAATGGACACTATTCCTAGAAATTATGGACAATGAGTTCAGCATCGAGGAACCCAAAATGAGCCCTGTGGTGCTAGTGCGGTCCACCTGGGGTGCTTTATTTTTAGTAATTTACATTATTTTATGCAAAGGATGATTTGGGATCCATATGGAAGTGTAAAATAACCCTAATTAGGGTTACTTAAAGAGTTTTTGAAAGATCAAGAAGGGACTTTTGGTGGAGCAGTTCAAGATTAGAAGAAATTGCAATGCAAAGCTAGAAGAAGATCAACTTCAACTCAGAGTTTTATTATTCTTTCTAGTTCTTGCTTTATTATTTGGATCATTTTAAAAATACTTGGAATTTTTTTAATATTTTAATGAGTAGCTAAACTTCTCTGTCTAAAGGAGAGGTGGATGTTATATGGATATTATGGTATGATTATTTAGTTATATTATTGAGAGTTTTTCTTGATTTATTTGTGATGTCTTCTTAATGCTTTCAATTTATTGACCATCTATTGAAAGATTTTATATTTGGGATTTGACACTCAGGAGACATAATCCTGAATAGGAGCTAAGCATCATAACATAAAATTCTAGATGACTCGAGAGAGCTTTTAGATTTTGTAAAATTATTTAAAAGAATTATAGATCTTAATGCATTCTTAATCTTCCAATTTTTATAGGGATATTGAAATTAGAATATTGAGAATAGATACTTAGCTTGGCACTCGAGACTGGGAGTTGAGTGAATTAGAATTATTTATTTATAAACCAAGATAATAATCAACATATATATAATGAGTTGAAAATACCATGATTGAAACATAATTCAAATTGATCCTCCAGAACTTCTTTATCTTGATTTCTTCCCGCCAAAGTCTATTTACTTCTACTTATTATTAAATTTCTTAGTTTTTGACTTTCTAAATAAAGTTAGTATTATTTATTACAGTAGCTAATGCTTAATTGGAATATACAGTCCCCGTGGAATGGAAACTTGCATTGTCTTGGTTTTATAGCTGTGAAAACTTGTAGTGCCTTCTTTGCCAAGAATGGAAGTTGGATGATTCGCATTTTCTGAATCAAGGTAGTCAATACATTTAAATGGCTTTAGACTATATGAAATTGAGTTGTCATTACTTTGGACGCTATTGCTTCATCTAAAGTTAAAATTCGTAACTGATGAAGAGACGGACAGTGTTGGACAACTTGAAGTTGTACTCCATCTGAAGTTAGTTTCTATCATTGCTTCATCCTATCCGAACCTTGTCTTTAGACCGAACAAAAGGGCTACCCTTTTGTATTTTATACAATGAGTAAATTGAAATTTTAATTTGGAGTAGGAGAAATTATAAAATTCAAGATAAAAAGGGTCATGCTGAATTTAATATGCACATGTGAAAATAATGCTATGATTAAATTGTAGTTGATAAACCCAAATTTTGGGTATTTTGATGATTAATTAATGAAAAAATTATGATTTTAATGCATGAGAAGTTTAGAAAATTTTGTGACATGATGCA